>CAUYQG010147419.1:0-15392 GCA_963574415.1 Tarsius wallacei | reverse complement strand
TCTTGCATTTCATTTAAGTCATTGAGTTTTTTTCTATATAGGTGTGTATAGTAATCACTGCTAATCATTTGTATTTTGTTGGGTCAGTTGGGACTTGACCTTTAGCATTTCTGATTGTGTTTATTTGGGCTTTTTCTCTCTGTTTCTTAGTCATTCTGGGTAGGGGTTCATGAATGTTGTTTATCCTTTCAAAGAACCAGTTTTCTGTTTTATTGATTTTTTTCTATGGTACTTTTTCTTCTATAATACCTTATATTTGGGTTTTTACTTTAGTGATCTGGATTTTTTGGCTGAAGTTGGAGTTGTGTTTGTCTTCCCTTCCCAGCTTAGGCGATTTGTTCGGCCATTAACTTGTTCTCTATTTTATTGATGTGTGTTTGTTGAGATATAAATTCCCCTCCCAGTACTACTTTCGTGGCATCCTAGAGGTTTGGTAAGATGTTTCTTCATTTTCATTTGTTTCCAGGAATTTTTAAATTTCTGTTCTTATTTCTGTGTTGACCCAAGATTTGTTCAGCATCATGCTGTTTAGTGTTCATGTCTTTGCGGGTTTGGGGGAAATTTTGTTGGTGGTGATATTTATTTTTATTCCACTGTGGTCTGGGAAGGTGCATGGCAGTATTTTAATCTTATAACATTTCTTTATGCTTGATTTATGGTCAAAGATGTGGTTGATCTTGGAGTATGTTCCATGTGGTGATGAGTAGAATGCATATTCTGTGGTTATTGGATGGAGTGTCCTGTAGGTTCTCTACTAAGTCCATTCGGTCAAGTGTCAAGTTGAGGTTCCAAATCTCTTTGTTGATTTTTTGCCTCAATGATCTTTCTAGGGTTGTTAGTAGGGTATTTAAGTCTCCAGCTATAATAATGTTAGAGTCAATATCTTTTTTTAGTTTACTTAGTAGCTGCATTATAAAAGGTGGTGCTTCTGTGATTGGTGCATATATGTTTAGGATGGATATTTTTTGTTGATGGATCAAACTTTTTATCATTATGCAGTGTCCTTCCTTATCTTTTTAAATTTTTGATAGTTAAATATTGTGTTGTCTGATATTAAGATTGGAGCTCCTGCCTTCTTTTGTGATCCATTCACCTGAAAATTTTCTTTCATCCTCTTACTTTAAGTCTGTGGGCCTTCTTTTTGGTGAGATGAATTTCTTGGAGACAGCATATTACTGGGTCTTGGTCTCCTATTCAGTTTTCTATTCTATGTCTCTTCAGTGATGCATTTAGTCCATTCACATTTAGGCTCATTATTGATATGTGAGAGTTTGTCCCTGTCCTAATGCTTTTATAAGGCTGTTTTTTTGTTGTTTAGATTTTATGTTTATATATGTGTGTGTTTTCATTTTTGGGGGTATGCCATGGGTTCTGCTGCTTCTGTGTTGTGATCTTTTGAGGTATATGGTCTTTCTTTTGTTTTTTTTTTTTCTCCTGTGCACAGCACCTTTTTAAGTGTCTCCTGTAGAGCTGGTCTTGAAGCAGCATATTCTCTTCAGGAGTGGATTTCTGGGAAGGATTTAAATTCTCCCTCACTGATGTGTCTTATCCTGGACATGTAGGAAGTTCCTGTTTGAAATTGTTTATCTTTAAGAACATTAAAGATTGGGGTCCAATTCTTTCTAGAGTGTAGTGTTTCTGCAGATAAATCTGCAGCAATTCTGACCTTTTTCCTTGCTGCCTATAGGATTTTTTAAAGTCCTAATTTGTGTAGGCAAATTACTATGTGTCTAAGGGTTGGTCTTTTTACAAAATATCTTGCAGGGGTTCTCTGAATCTCTTGTGCTTATACAGTTGTTTCTCTGGTCAGATGAGGGAAATTTTCTTGAATGATCTCATAGAATATTTGTTCCAGGGTATTTTCTTTTTCTCTTGCTATTTCAAGTATTCTGATTAGATTTAGGTTTGGTTTCTTGATAATAATCACACATCTCTTGGAAAGTTTCTTCTTTCTTCTTCAGTTTTTTCCCTATATTTTTAATAGATTCGGTTAATTCCATATTTTGGTCTTCCAATTCTGAGATTTTTGGTCAATTCTATTTCTCATGCTTGTCAGTTTGTCATTTATTTCATGGATGGAGTTCTTTATTTCTGTTATTTCTAAGTATGCTTTCTTGAGGTTGTCAAGTTCTGTTGCAATTTTATTTAGTTTTAGCTCTTGCATTTCTTGATTTTTATTCAAGAACAAAAGAACAAAAAGTATTTTCAAATTATATAAAGTCCATGAGAATAACTGAAGAATACATTAATGTTGATAAGTGTATAGTTAAGCTAACTGTTTAGAAAAGTCATTTATAAAAGTAATATCTTTTCTATAGTGCAATTTGAAAAATGAAAATTGTTGTACTAGAAAAAAACTGCGATTCACATAGCAAATAGAACCTAGATGGCTAAAATCCTCCTTCTTTAAACTTTAAACTAAATGAGTTTACAGGGATAGGTCTCACTCGCCACTGCACAGATTATTCCTGGAGTTGACATTCTTTTTCAATGCAGAGATTACATTCTTCCTGAATTTCAGGAAAAAAATTCCTTCTGAAGCAAGGCAGCAGTAGGATAGATTGCTAGTTGACATTGTGAAGCTAGAAGCTGGGCTTGACATCCAGCATCATCGTCCACTAGTTTTTTTGTTTGTTTTTTAGAGATTAAATAAAGTGCTATGTTCCTCAATTCCTTCATGGGCAAGATGAAAATAAACAGTACAGTCATCTCAGTCTGTTAGGTTATTGTGAGGATCAAACGAATGAATAAGTATAAAATGTTCAACATAGAGTTTGGAAAAGAATAGCTAGCATTTGCTACATAATTTTTGTTGAGTTGTGTCAAAGATGGCCATGGCAATTTTTTTCCATCCTGCATGCCCTTTTTACAATGCAGCTTTGCCAGTTCTTCAATCGATAGGTGGTATCTGTTTCTTCTCCTCTTCAATCTACCACATTCCCTGTGTCCAGCTTTGAGTAAATTAATAAAATTATCTTAAGAAAAACTTAAACTAAAATATCTCACTGTTAACAGTCTGTATTATGAAATATAATACAGTGAGTTATTTTTTAAAATGAGGAGTTCTTTCCAAAGGAAAATAATCCCAGATTGAAAACTGGAAATACAGGAAGGAGTGAAAGGCAATAGAAAGAATAATACAAAAGTAAGTATAAATGAAATGAATATTTTTTATAAAGTTATTATGAAAATGTCATATTGAAACAAACACACACCCACATACATATATAAAATTAAAGTAAATGTCAGTAGAGGAGGAGTTAAGATGGCCACCATGATTGGTAACCCAGAAGCAGGAGGAAAAACTGAGAACACCATGGAAAAAGCATTCCATGAGGTCATCCAATAAAACTTCCCACATTATCACTAGAAAGGTGATCATTCAAGACCAACAGATTCAGAAAATCTCTGCAAGATATTACAGGAGAAGACCATATCGAAGACACATAATAATCCTCCTCCACAAAGTAAGCATGAAATAAAACATCCTAAAGGTAACAAGAAAGAAAGTTTGGATCACTTACTGGGAAAGACCCATCAGAATTGCTCCAGACTTATCTGCAGAAACCCTACAAACCAGAAAGGACTGGAGTCCTATTTTTAACATTTTAACCTCAAACTATAAAAATTCTAGAAGAAAACATCCTTCTGGACATCAGAGCAGGCAATGAATTTATGACTAATTCCCAGAAGCAAATGCAACAAAATCTAAGACAGATCAGTGGGACTTTGTCAAACTGAAAAGCTTTAGCACATCAAAATAAACCATCAAGAGAGTGCAGAGACAACTCACAGAATGGGAAAAAATATTTGCGAATTATACATCTGACAAAGGCCTAACATCCAGGATATACAACAAACTCAAACTAACTGAAAGGAAAAAAACAAACAACACCATTAAGAAGTAGGCAAAGGACATGAATAGATACTTCTCAAAAGATGACATACAAGCAGCTAACAGACACATGAATTAATGCTCAGCCTTACTAATCTTCAGAGAAATGCAAATCAAAACTACAAAGGGATACTATATAACTCTGTTAAGGATGACTATCATTAGTAAGTCAAAAAGCAACAGGTGATGGCATGGGTGTGGAGAAAAGGGAATGCTTCTATGTTGTTAGTGGAAATGTAAGCTAGTTCAACCTTTATGGAAAGCAGTGTGGTGAGTTCTAAAAGAACTAAAAGTTGAGCTTCCATACAATCCAGCAATTTCTCTACTGAGAGTATACCCAGAGGAACATAAATCGCTCTACCAAAAAGACACAAGTATATTTATTGTCGCACTATTCACAATAGCAGAAACCTGGAACCAACCCTTCTGCTCATTGAAAGTGATCTGGGTCAAGAAAATGTGCTATATATACATGATGAAGTAATATGCAGCCATAAAGAAGAACAAAATCATGGTCTTCATAGCAATTTGGACGCAGTTGGAGACCATCATACTAAGTGAACTGTCACAGAAACAAAGAACTGAGTACTGCATGTTCTCACTAATAAGTGGACTCTGAAAACTAGTCACGTTAGCGGAAGGGTGGATTAGCAGTCACTGGGCACTGCTAGGGTAGGGAGGGAAGGATGAGGGTGGGGGGCTCATGACAACACAAAGGGTACTTGGTCCACTACTGAGGAAGTAGGGGCCACCTAGAAGCCCATACTTCTCTGGCATGTTGCAAACCTCATTTGTACCCCACACAACCTATAATACATAAATTATTTAAAAAAATAAAATAAACGACAACTGTAATAGAAAAGGTCAGGAAGGGTTAAAATAGAATTTTAAGGTGTCAATTGTATGAGGGAGGTAGTGAAAGTATTTCTAGTAGACTATATTATGGAAATGATCAATTATTCAATTATTAGTCTAACTACACAAAGATTTGCATATGATTGAAACTAGTTCATACAGGAAGCAACAAAATAACTAAGTATTTAATTCAAAGTAAGTCATGTAAAGTGATTAAAGGAATATTGGTCAAAGTGTAGAGAATGAATAAAAGTATCGAAATAATCTAAGTGTACTGGTAATTATATAAAATGTAAACCAACAAAATATTAATTTCTGTTTAGAGAATATGTGATATATGCTATACAATTGTCAATTAATAGATATTATCCTATTGATTAAAACTTAAATGGCTCTATTTTTTCTACTAAAACAAATGCATAAAATTTTTTTTAAATGTAGCAGAAATTAATATATGACCTCAGTCTTAAGATTTTGTTTTCACTCTGTTAAAATGTAATCATCAAATAATTTGATTATGGGAAATCATGTGAAGAGGGAGGTCATAAAGAAGCCATCAATAAGAAACACAGGTAAATGAGACCCTTTGGATGCTTCATTCGCCTTTTGAAATTTTCTAAATGATACCATGCAGAACAAGGAGAGCACGTAAACATTGAGTCCTGCCTGAACTAATGCCCCACAGAAATACCGGCAATAGAGCAATCCTTGTTTTAAATTATTTGAGAGTGTTTGCTATGCAGGAAGAGATTACTAAAACTATTTCAGTTAAATTATTTATCATAATCTTTATCTTTAACTTTTCAGCTTTATGGTGATTAGTTTCTACTTCTTGCAGTTTTAACATTATACATTACCTCATTTTATTTATTACTTTTATTTTCCTACATCAGCAGCATACCTTCCACGTAATTTTGTGTGTTAATGGGCATTATATCATAGCATTTAAGAGCACACTTTCTGGAGCCAGATTATTTACATTTAAATTCCAGTTTTACCACTTACTCATTGTAAGACTTTGAACTTCATGCTAAAGTTCTTTGTGACTCAGTTTCCTTATTTGTAAGATGGGGACAAAACCTACATTATAAGACTGTTGTGAAGATAAAGTAAGTTAATATATTTAAACTGCTTAAAGGAGAAACATAGTAATCATTGTGTTAACTATTATGCCATCTCATCTCATCATTTTACTGAAAAATATTGCCTATGCAATTTGAAATTACCTTCTATTGAAGTTCTACCTTAGTGTGAAACATCCACAAAAATGTTTTTAACTCCCTAGGTTATACATTATTCCAGACTGAAATCTTTATGTTTGACATTTTGTTTATGCTTTTGGTTCTGTGTTTACTCCCCTACTCTTTAGCCAAATCATATGTGCTTGTCTTCTATGATCTTTCACTTCTTGTCTAACATGGATAGCTTTGTCTACATTTTCTACCTCTTCTGGCGTAGCTCAGATGAATTTTTTTTACTACATTTGTAACTTATGTTGCCCTTGTCTTCTCTGAGTTATAATTTAACACATGAGCATGGCAGTCTCTTCTGTAATATGTGGGGCATATAGGGGATGGAGGAAAGTTAAGGATTCAGCTGGCACTTTGGGCACTGTTTATGGGAAGACCAGATCTGTGTTACCTTTTCTGATGATTTAGATAACTTCTAACATTTTCATCAACAGACTGTAGCTCTGCCCTTGGGAGAGGAAGTTCACTCCCATTTCCTCTGCCTACCATCATCACCACTAAAGTTGTCACAAACATAGAGTTTAGGCCTTTGCCAGGGACATTCGGATCCTCTCTTGACATTTATTTTCATTCTTCTCTTCAGAAATTCATACCAATTTCTCACATTCTATAGAATAAAAAGGAGGGCAATTATGCTTTCCTCTCTTGAGATATAAGGTTATTTAAATTTTCTGGATTTCACAATTTATTCATACAGCAGCAAAATATAATATTATGACTAAATATAGCACATCATTGCTCTGAAATTTTCTCAGTCATTTTTTAAGAAATTTGCAATATATGATCATGCCCTACTTCTGGTTTGGTTGTTGCTATTCCTTCTATTTGTTATTTGTCTGTGTGTAGGTTTGTTTGTAATTGGGGTAGAGTTATCTTATCCCTTTTAAGTCATTACACATTTTTGAAAAAAGAAGAATGTACACCATTTTTTCTTAGAAATTAAATATCCTTTTTGAATACGATAATCTCAGACAAAATTCTAGAATGACTTCAAACAAAATGGGTTGTAGTCTATAAGAAAAAAATCTTATTTTTTCATACAGACAATTTTGCATCCGTGTATTGCTTTGGAATAATTAAAAAGTAAACTGTACAAAAGTATACAGTATTTTTCTAAATGAACACATTACATTTATCATACATTCATTCTTGTATGTGCTTTACCTGAATTGTTAACCACCACAGCTCTCAAAAAACTCTGTTTGACATATTGTAGCATAAATATTTACCTAACTTCTACAACATGTTTGAGAATATCACATTCATATCCCTTGGTATTGAGACTGAAATATTTATTATCACATTCATCTTTTATCAGTTTGCAACCTGACATTTATATCACAGAAGATCCCTGGAGGTAAGCTCTCCACTATTTTTGAAATCTTTTTCTCATGATAGTTCAAAACCATAAACCTCATTAGCTAAAAAGACAAAAAATGAGATAATTGCTATACTTAATATTTGTATAATGATCTATTATTATATTTGTTTGTAATGTAACTCCTTTTAGAGTTTAATTAATCCCACTTAGTGTTTAAGTATCCTATATATCTGCCAACAGGAGTTCAATTTCTAGTTGCTGTTTATTAGCAAGATAATTGAGTTTATTACTTAAGCATGGTGCCTTCCTGGCATTCAGCCCAGATATGATATTTTATATGTATCATATCTGAAAAAGGAAACAATAAATTTTTGCAAAAGCAGATGTTTAAACAGTATTAAAAATTTAAATTTTTTCAATGCACCAAACTGGAATTACGACAACATTGCAGAACCAAATGCACTAAATTTATAAACTAGAACACTTTTTAAAAAATTCTGTGAAGTTTATATTTATTACTTCCCCAAAGAGTTTTAGAGTTCCATTTAAATACACACACATAAATATTTCTAAAGATATTTTACATTTCAAAATTAGTTGATGAACTATTTTTTGCCTGCTTATAACTATATTTTTTCGCAAAGTAATTTCAAACTTAGTAAAAGACTTCTTGCTGAAGACTTGCCAAGTTTCCAATTTTAATATAAATTTATTTTAAGAGTCATAAAATAACAGAATGCCATAAAGAAAGTAAAAAAGGTATTAATAAGAGCTTGAGAAAAATTAAACAAATTTCCTTTAGGAATTAAAAATGGAGGTCTGATTAATCATGAAATTAGCAAAGAAGAAATCATACAGATTAGCTGTATGATTTCTTCTTTGGTAACTTCATTATTTCAAAAACTTGAGGGCAAGTTGAGTTTCAAGATCAATTTTGAAGTAAAATTTTTGCTAAAAAAATAAAAACTAAAGTAGTCGAATGAGAGACTTGAATATTCATTGTTGTAGTTCACAAAAATAAGGGCAATCATATTAATCCCAAATAATGCAGTGAGAAAAAAACGTCAAAAAATCTGAGTGGGACCTAGATTTAATTGGAAAAGAAAGGAGTCACTCTTCACAGATGTATAATCCCTAGGAAATATCAAAGACAAAACTTCATTTTTGTAACTCCAATAATCACTTCCTAATAAACCACAAGCTTTTTAGAAAGTGAAAAAAAAAAAACAAACTTATTATAAATCCCCAGCATTGAGCAAAATATCAGGTTTCTGGAAGAGACTTGCCAAATGATTGCTCAATGGAGAAATGAACAAAAGCCAGGTGGGTTGATAAATACAGCAGTGGTATATTACTGCTGTGATTACAGATTTTACTTAATATGGTATCTGAGTTACTACAGAGCTCCAATCACCAAAATGAATGCCATTTTTACCATGTAAAATGAAATCCTTCTAATTATGTAATACCATATGATTATTTTAAGCTATAAACTCAAAGCAAAGGAATAATGAAAAAGGCATACCTGAAGTCCTATGAAATCTCAAAGCACAGTAATAATATGCATTCTCAAAAGCATCCTATAATACTTTAATAATGTCATACTTTTTTAATACCTCCTTTTAGAAACCTATTTTACTATTGATGAGATGGAAATACAATTTGGGAAAGAAGCTATTTATCTTTTCTTTTAGAATCCTCTTGCCCTTAAAATGTGATGATTCTTTTGGCCATTGTGCTACATTTATATGTAACAAGAAACAGACTTCAAGGAGAAAAAAATATATATATATATCTCCGTTCTCTCCTCTTATCTTCTTTTTCTTAGTTACCTCAGAAGCACAGGAGATAAATATAACATAGGAGGTTAGAAGAAAAAGTCTCCCTAGGCCTTCAAAAACACTTCATCAAAATGAAATAGAATTCTTCTTATCCAGTATGCACTTCATCTCTTTGGCTTCAATTTTATTTTTGTGTGTCCTCCTTTCTGCATGCTTTTTCCAAACTACCCAAAATATCAGTAAGTCTGCATGACACCTATAGTTTAAAAAATGCAAATGGTATATTTTTCTCAGAGCACTTTCGTAGACTTTATGTCTCTAGATTTTTGTCACATATACATAGAAGCACAACACATGGAGTGATCTTTGAGGCTATGTAACGATATGTTTCTGTAAGCTGCATAGACTTGCAGAAAACAAAATTGTTGAATATAGAAGAAAACAGGAAATTAGAAGGCTCAGACTAGAATGTAAAGAGTTAGCATGCATTAAGATTAAACCTACCTATTAAAAATGAGACATTTGAACATCAGAGCTAAATTCTAAAATTGGTCTGACATATGACTGGCATAAAATGTTAATAAATACCTGCTCTTACATGCATCTGTGCTCTAGGTTTGGTTGTTCCCTTACTGCCTTCCATAGCCTTGTTTATTTATCAAGCAGCCATATAAAATGTCATTATTGGAAGAAGTCTTGGTGGCATGTGGTTATTCAGACATACCACTGGTAACTTACATTTGCTGATGAATTATTTCCCATGTCACCTGTAACCAATTCATGGTTAAGTCCTCCCTCACAAGGAGCAAAGAGCTCAACATAACAAGATATCAGGCTTGTTATCTTCTGATAATCTTATGCAGGGATAGTTCTAATGATTTGCACTAATAAGAATGAAAGCAATTCAGTGAAAAAGCATTCCGTTTAAATATACTGGACTCTGAAACCACTCACGGAGGTTGTGGCTAAGTGTCTATGCCTCTGTTTGTTCATCTGGTTGTTATGAAAACTAAATGATAAAGTACATAAAAGTTCATGTAATAAAAACTCAAAAACTTAGTAATGATCTTTAGCATCATCAAAGAGTAGTGTTTATGTTGATTACAATATGAAGTTTAAATATAAACTCCTAAGATTTCCAGTAGATAAGAAACAAAAACAATTCAAGGCCAGAGAATTTGTTTTATTGGAAGAGTAAATTTACTATGTGAAATAAATAGAATGGACTCTGTGATCCAAACACTAAAATATAGTCATTTTTTATCTGGTTTTATTCCTGCAAATTTTACTTCTGAAAGTCTGTCAGCTAGAGAATTATCTTGCCAGGAACCCAATAATGAGAAGTAATGGTCAAAATGAATATGGAAAATACAGCTGGTCTAGCAGAAGCCATTTTTTTCCAGTTGTGTTTAGATATTTCAATAAATGGCCTGTAACATCATTGTGATTTTATAACAAATAACGTATGGTAACATAATCCACCAGTGGTATCCTGCCACTGGATAACTTATATTTGCCATAACACCAGTTTGTAGTGGAAATAAAGTTGTCAGATGGTATATGGAGAGAATTCTTTACATTATACTGTAACTATCTTACTTGCATTATAACTGTTATTTTCATAAATGTGATCGACTGCAATAATAAACTTGGAAGACAACTGTAGTACTTCTTGAAAACTTTCTCCTTTTTTTGGTTGTCATGCCATATTCTCATTTCTACATTCATCTGGTGTTTGACTTGTTGACATTTCATGATATATTCCATAACAAATAAGATACTTGTCTTCCTAAATGCTGGAAAATGAGCCTACCTCAGATTGCTTGAATTATAAAGGGTTAGTTTTAATGTAAGAATGGCCCCACAGGAACTGAGAAAGTGTTCTAGGTTCTTTATTTAAACCCCAGGAGTTCAGGGCCAGGCCATACTGCTGTTCTTTAACTTGCATTTCCTCATCCAGCAGCAAAGACACCAAATGATCCTCTCTTGACTTTTCACCCAGTTGACATGAAAAAATTTTACTGAGGAAGGAGATGGATAGGGTAAGGAGAAATACAGATTCTTATGCTAAAACGACAATTCCCTAGTAATGAGCATAGATGGTAAAGATTGTAAGAAGCAAGAATTTACAAGGACAAATAAATGTTGTAGAACAAAGGGTAGCTGACATAACAAATGAAGTTATTATTCTATAGCTCAATGGATAGGTGGTGAATTAAGAAGTGACAATGATTTTTATGATTATACATTTTCATTTTATTAATTTTGGTAAAAAATAATCACCTATTAGCTTTGGCCATGTGTGGTTATACTATATATAATATAATCCAAAGGTCAATATAATTATTTAAGATTTGTGCTAACTCAAGAAACCATGAAGGAATATGGCAAAGAATATGATTATGTCACTCAAACATTTTTATATTTTAATGAGTCCCCAGTATAATACAGCATGGTAAATCATCACTAGCACACATCACCAGTGTGTCAACTCATACATTATAAATATAATGTCATTCTTTACTTTTGTCCTGCAACTCTTATACTTGTCTTTGTTGGGGTAAGTTGAGCCACTATTTCTAGATTAGTCTTCACTCAGGCTCTGGGATGCATTATGTCCTTAGGCACATAACTAAAGGGTTCAGAGGACAATAGTTCAGGAACTCATCATGAAGTCAAATTTGTCCCAACCTTCTGTCCCCTATCGGTAACAAAAATGTATGCTTTATTTCTATGAACTTGTCCCAACTCACACTGTGGTATTTTTATTTTTGAAGGGGGAATTTGTGAAATAGAAGTATAATGTTATTTTAATGCTTTAGAAAGATGTCCATAGAGCGATATGTAAAATGAATTGAAAATGAGAAAGCTTGGAGACAGAGGGACCATTGCAAGGGACTTATGTGAAAAGATAAGGGATAAATCAAGACCAATGTGTCAAGGTAGAGATGAGGGGAGTAAGCCAGAGAGATATCAAGTTTGAAAGATGATGGATAGAAATTGAAATATTGTTGAGAAGGTAATCAATGAGATGTTTCTGGCTTGCTATCAATGAAGGCAGAGAACACCTACAATGAAAAAAAGGGAAGACAAGAGAAAACACACTTTTATGTCAAGGTTAATAATTTCTGATTCAGTTATCTCAAACTTTAGGGGTTTGACATATGCATATAGAAATAACTATCAAGGGAATAGATATGAGGTTCTATATTTGCAAATGCAGATTAATAAAAGAAGTCACTTAATTGAACAGTAGAATATCATGGGTTATTCTAAAAGAGTAGTTGAGTCAAACTCAAATTGGAAAAGGTTGGAAATGGAATTAAATTTAAGACATGTGTAAGAACCAATAATTTCGCAATTTAGTGACAAACATGTACTCACACATAACTTGAACTAGTACTATTTTAGATCTAGAACCAGTTTAAAGAGAAGAAAGAAAAAGTTATTGATCCAATTTGATTATTAATTGATTCAATATTGCCAACACTACTTTTATTTAACTACTATGTTCAGTCATGATTCCAGATATTATAGATTTAAAAAATGAATAATCATTCCAATATGGATATCAACCATCTTCGGCAAAATGGCACAGTCAAGCTGTCATTTTTCATCATAATTAGACAAATTTTAACTAAAGACAAAATTGTGTTTGGTTAAATTGCTCAGACTGACTTACTGTATTGATGAAGTTCATTGAATAATTATTTGACCCTTGATTTTACTTTGTTTTTGTTAGATAACAGTCAATAACTTGGTGTCAAAGCCTGCAGTCAAAGCTTTGAAAAGAATGGTCCTGATTGATCAAAAGTGCTAATGTATGTGAAAGTGCCTTGTAAACTATGACATACTATATAGAAAGAATTGCCATCACTTTCTCTTCAAAAAAGAATGCATTCTTCCAAACAACAGACTACCATTCAAAATGTGATTTTGTGTTGTTTGGCATTATGAGTTGTGCTGCTCTAAAATAAAAATTTTCATAGCTTTCTTGGCATATATGTAACATGAATCTATAAAAGCATATACTACCTATCTTGGCTAATCTTATGTGTCAACTTGGCCAGGCCATGAGTTGCCCAAAAATTTGGTCAAACATTATTCTGTGTGTTTCTTTGAGGGTATTTTTAAATGAGATTAACATTTCAATTGGTAATGTTGAATAAAGTAGATTACCCTTCAAAATGTGAGTGTGTCTCACCCAATTATTAATAGTGAAGGTCTGAATAGAACAAAGAGACCAGCCTCCCATGAGCAAGAAAGAATTCTCCAGCAGATTCAGGCTAAAACTGGAGCTTAGTCTTCCTGAGTCTCCAGCTTGACAGCCATTTGAATAGAACTGCAATGTTGTCTGTCCTAAATATCTAGTCTTCCAGCCTATCCTGCAGATTTTGAACTTCACAGCTTTCATAATCATGTAAACTAGTACCTTGTAATAAATCTTTTTATATATGTATATACACACACATAAATATCTTATATTTTTGTTTCTCTGGAAATCCCTGACAATACAAGAACTCATTCCATCAAATCTAGAGTACAGTCATATTTCAAAGTAATCATAATACTTTTAACTTTAAAAAAATATTTTAATGATTTAGGGAGCAATTCAGGGTTAGGTATACAAATGTTCATTATGCAGGTACCCTTGTTCATGAGGTGTGCACTCCTTGCCGGCAGTTTCCCACTATACATTTAAATTTTATTGTGAAAGATTAGTAAATATTTCAGCATAACTTTTTAAAAAATAAGGTATTAAAAAACATGCAAAAACAGCACTGGGATGAGAAGTCGAGTTTCAGCCAATGTTTTAAAAACCCATTTTGGGTCCAACTAAGCCAAACCTGCACTACTTTGAGTTTTCCAAAGGCAATTTATTTTAAGTTCTATACCAGTAGCAGTTTAAATTTTAGTGACATCTGAAAAATGACTTATGGAATTAAAAAAATAGCTTCAATGGACAAATATAAAAGGAAGCATTAGTATTTTATTCTTGTCTCAATACCTATTTCCTTTTGGCTACAGGACTTAAGTTTTCTTTCCAGGCTATGTCAACACAAAATGTACCATTTTAGCTTCTTGAAAACTGCCAAAAATATGTCAACTATAAATGGATGTAAAATAAAAACCATAATATTTATTTGAAAATATTGTTTTGGTTTGTAAACTGTGAAATACTAAGTTGTTGTTCAAATGAAAATCATTAGTGTGATTCACTAATGAGATTATTTGAGGCTTTCTTTATTTCATTCCCTTCATCATAAGAATAAAAATTTGAATGGAAAGTCACAGCTTTGAAGTACATTTATACATTTAGTTGACACAAAACCATGTGTGTAGTTGTTATCCCTATTGTAAACATTAAAAACTAGAAGTTTATCTTTCAGGCAGCATGTACACCATGTGTCACTTAACAAGAGAGATACATTCTGAGAAGTGCCTCATTAGGCAATTTTGTCATTGTACAAACATTTTAGAGTGTACTTACACATACTTACACAAACTTAGACGATACAGTCAACTACACATCTAGATTATATGATAGAGAACAGCAAGTCCCCTGAAAATGAACCTTCAAGTTGTGGACTTTCAAAGATGCACATGTGCATTTGCATGCCCAATCACGTGGAGACATTGTCATGTGTGTGCATCTTCTACAAGTGGTTGTGCTTTTATGTACATCACAGTACTGTATAGACTACAGTAGTATAGCATCTTTATTTCAATCTCAGGATATGTGATATAGCTGAAAGAGTATAGCTGATTGTATTTGTCAGGTACCTGGGCTAACTTTGTTGGACTTAGGAACAAATTGGACTTATAAGCATGCTCTTGGAAGAGAATTCATTCGTATGTAGGGGGCTTACCATAGTCTATTGATTCTAGGCTACAAACCTGTACAGCAGGTGACTGTACAGAATACTATAGCCAACTGGAAACATAATGGTGAGTATTTGTGTATCTAGACATATCTAAACATAGAAAAGGTACAGTAAAAATATGGTATCAAAGATAGAAAAATGTTACATCTGTACAGGATATTTACCATCAATAGAGTTTTCAGGACTAGAAGTTGCTTGGGTGAGTCATTAAGTGAGTACCGAATGAATGTAAGACCACTGTAGACTCTATATAAACATTGACTATAAATATATATATTTTTCTTTAATATTGAATTAATCTTAGATAATATAGCTTTTTTCTTCATAAACATTTTTAATTTTTTAACTTTTGGCTTTTTAAAATAACACAACCTAAAGCACAACACATAGTACAAGGTATTTTAT
>CAUYQG010147415.1:0-20898 GCA_963574415.1 Tarsius wallacei | reverse complement strand
TGAAGGTTGAGGTAGTCATGGCAATTTCTTTCTCTTTTTTAGATTAGAAAATATAATTTATTTAGAAAGCAAATGAGATAGAGAGAGAGAGAGAGAGAGAGAGAGAGATTCACCTCTTCTTTGATGAGGGCAGGTCATTTAGGTGATTGAGTGGTAGTCTCTTTCATGTCATCATGAAGAGAACAAGTAAGCACAGGTACTGACATCAGGCAGATGGGTGAACTAGTCACATGACTGTTGCCTTGTTGCTGGGGTCTGTGTCACAAAGATCATGGAGGGCTGATTAGATTAATTTGTTTATAAAACAAGCTGAGGAAGGGGTTTTAAGACAACAGTAGCTACCTCCAAGAAAACCTGTTCTGTCCTTGGCTAGTGATTAGTGGGTAAATTAAAGTGAACTGCTAGAAAAACATGATAGATCTAGGCAATATCAAAATGAGTGCTCATTGGCTATATTGACTCCATCTTATGTCCTTTCATTTCCCTTCATTTAATGTTGAGTAATTAAAATGGACTATATTAGTTAAATTGAAGTTTCTAATTCAGATGGAGGATTCATTAATAAAGAGAAATGATTAGTGAACCACAGTTATCTGCCTTTTATCAGATGTTTTAAGAGTGTTGGGAGTATTTAAAAGAGGATGTAGAAACTATAAGTAGTTAAGACAAAAAAAAAGTAAAGTTATGGGCCATTTTGAACATTTCTCACCAAGAACATTTTATTTTCAAACATGTTTTTAAATTTTCTAGTAATATAGCTCTATTTAACTCAACATATTAAAAATATTAAATATATTTCTTTGAAATATGTGATCAATATAAAATTTTATTTAAGATATTCTACATTTTTAAAAATTTTATACAAAGTCTTTAAAGTATTCAGTGTATTTTACACTGATAGAACATTTTAATTCCCATTGGCCTCATTTCAGATGCTCAGTAGCCACACATGGCCAGTAGCTACTGTACTGAACAGCATAGTTTTAGATGATTTTTCTTTTTTTTTTTTTTGAGTTGGAGTCTCACTCTGTCGCCCAGACTGCAGTGCAGTGGCCGCTCCCGGCCACCGCAGCCTCGACCTGCTGGGCTCCGGCGATCCTTCTGCCTCAGCCTTCCAAGTAGCTGGAACTACAGGCGTGCGCTACCACGCCCCGCTACTTTTTTTTTTTTTTTTTTTTATTGTAGAGATGAGGTCTTGCTTGCCCAGGTGGGTCTCGAACCCGCGGGCTCAGGCAATCCACTCACCTCAGCCTCCCAAAGGCGCAGGATTACAGGCTGAGCCACCGAGCCCGGCTTAGATGATTTTTCTTAACACCCTTGTCAAGGTCACCAATGTTGCAGTTTTCCATGGACATCCTTGTTTATACTAATTGCTCCAGTATAATTCTTAGTAATCCTCCTTTTACTCTCAAAAAAAATAAATGTATCATTTGAAGGATAAATTATATGATCAGCTTTCTAGTGATTTCCATGTTGTCAAGTCTAGCAGTCACTTTAATGTGCTCATTATATACTTCTTTGTGTCAGCTTTGATTCAGTAACTCAGTATTCACCCATCCTCGATCTTTTGTGATGACTTTGGGGCTTCTACTTCACCTTTAATTGGTAGATTATCTCAGGGCTTAGTATTTCAGGACTTGATTCTGGGTACTTTTCTCTATCCATTCTCCCTACAAGAGAGAAAACACCTGTTTTTAAGAGAAAAAGAAGCCTTATCAAGAAACTCCTTCCACTCAGGGTATGTAAAAGGACATCTCAGCTGAGAGATGAAAATAACTGGAGAAAGTGATTCATTAATCACTGAAAACCATGCAGAACAAGATTCTTAGATTTGGCAGATGCGTGGATCCCCAGGGAAGTTTAGATAGATCTGATTGGCTTAGGTGAATGCCCTCTTCCTCCCTCACCTCTCTGAGCATCCCTCCTGAAACCTCATCCTTGGTATAAGAAGACAGATTTTCCACACAGGTGATAGCCAGTTGATGGTCAGGGAGGTAAAATGGCTGCACAACTCTGCTAGGATCTCTGAAGCAGTGTGTGTACTTGTGGTGATGGACTTGGCATAACTTGGTAGTTCATCATCCAGCCCTGCTTGTCACTGGATCTGAGAACCAGAGACAGTGTGTTGAAATTTTTGCTCACCAAATAGTCACAGAGCCAAGGCAAAGCTCAGCATTACTGTCTTAGAATTCTTCCCAAGAGACAGAGTAATTTCTGTCATAAATCAAATTCAGGAACTCCAGCATCATTCTTATCACTTCGTGTATTTCTTTTAATTTTAGAAACATTCTATTTCGTGAAGTTGCTGCCCAATTATATTTTTCTAGGAAATGGGATTTATATATTGCACTATCATACAATTCCTTTGACCAAATGAAAACTCAAGCGTGGATACAGAGAGTCACCCCACCAACCAAAAGGAGCCTGGACTTGTGATAACTTTACATACCTTTATTTTGTCCCAGGGATCTTTCTTCCAGTTCCTCATTTAATTTACACCAGATCAATTATAAACAGCGAATGCTTCTGAAAGCTCTGGGAGAATATGATGAATGATAATTAACTACAGAAGCACTGTTACTGAATTTCTGCCTCCCAAGTGTAACCTTTTAAATGGCAAGAGCCCTCCCTGAAAGCAATAACCAGCATTTCCTTAATGAAAAGCCAATATTTCAGTAAAGGATTGCTATATTTCTGCAGCTACTGCTCTATTCAGCTGAACAATGAAATCTGAAATATTTGGGTGATTAAAACTTTTAATTAAACCACATTCTCTCTGGGCATTTTCACTTCAAGCCTGTCTCTTGCCTTTCAGCAGAACACTATCTCAGCAGTAGCAATTACATGGACTGCATTTCCTCGCTGACAGGAAGCAATGGCTGTAACCTCAACAGCTCTTTCAAAGGCTCTGACCTCCCTGAGCTCTTCAGCAAACTGGGCCTGGGCAAATACACAGATGTTTTTCAGCAACAAGAGGTCAGTCGGTATTTATTTTCCTGGGTATCTTTGTTTAGGTTTTGTGTATAATGACTGCTGGAATGAAATCACTCATTGACCTATGAGTATGTCCTCACTGAGCATTTATTCAAATCTCATAACATGTTCTTGCTGCTGAGAAAAATGTCATCTCATTTCTTATTTATTTAGTGCAGCTAGTAAACACAGGCTAGCGGAAACAGACAAAATTGTGCTTGCAAAAAACACACTATCGCAGTTCTTCAGCAGTTTTAGTTAAAAGGCCCAATTGTATTGCACACCTCCCCTAAGGTCAGCAACAAGTGTGTATTTAAGATGATTTCATTTTTTAATCTGTTGTTATCTTTATTTGTTTTTGTGCACTTAAAAATAAATAGCAGCATCTGAAATACCTGTGGCTGTTCTTAACACATCCTAGTCATGTTACTGAAATCTGTTCTCATAGAATATAATGCTTGTTTGTTTGTTTGTTAGCATGTCAACTTATTTATTAATTTACCATCCGGATTTTACCTGAATGAAGACAGAACTGACATGTCTTCTGAACCATCGCTACCACAGATTTTGATCAAACCGATTAGCCACAGTCCATTATGCATTGGCATAAAGAAAAGAGCCCCTGGGCATGATTCTTTGTAATAACACTGTCACATTACCAGGACACAGCTAGCCCAATGCATCAGAAAATTAAAATGGTTTTATAAATCTGTGTCTCTTTCAAATCAAGACATGGTCCAAGTTTGATGTTAGCTGGCTAAATTTCATGTTAGAAAACATCTGATTTAGTCAGTAATTCCTGCGCATGTGTCAGCAAGTAAAGAATCTATGGTTTGTATTAGGCACTTTGTATCATAAGTTAAATGTATTGCCCATGGCTCAATAAATTATTAAGTTTAATTGCTGAACATTTGGGGTTTTTACACCAAAAAAAGATTGTCATGTGTATTGGATTTCAGGATATTGATTTTGTTCTTTTCCCCCCTAAATCTAAGCTAGTGTTCATTTAACCAAGAATTTTCTAAGTTTAATAACCCTTGTATAATCAATGTATTTAAGAATCGTATCCATTTATTTAGTCTTGCAGGTTAGATGAGGGTATCTGATTGGGAAGCTATAGGACAGAAGTATTTTAACTTGTTTAGACACAGAAGGTCTCAGTGTAAGAGATTAAATGTTATTCAGTAGTATTCTGGGTTTGTTTGCATCTGTGTTTATTTCCTATTTGAAGAAGCACAGAAATAAATTTGTTGTAGGTACTTCTTATCTCAATTACTCCAAGAAGGAAGAAAACACGAAAGTATAAAGCTAGAGTGGCTTTATCTAATATTTTATTAACTATAGCAAGGGTCAACAAACTGTGGCCTGCAGGCCTACTGCCTGATTTTTATAAATAAAGTTTTATTGGGACACAGCCACACTCATCTGTTTGTATATTATCTATGGCTGCTTTCAAGCTACAACTGTAGAGCTGAGTAGTTACAACAGTGACAGTATGGCTCATGAAGCCTAAAGTATTTACTATCTGGCCTTTTAAAAGAAAGTATGGGAACACTTAAACTGGAAAGTCTCTATTACATAGAATTTCTAGAAACAGATCTTTAGAACTGTGGTAAATTATGACCTTAGGATTTTGTAAGATCCCGATGTACCTTCAAAATCAAAAAAGAACATTTCAAATTGTATTCAGTATCATTTAATGAAGAGTATATTTTACTTTTTATGGTGTGTTGAAATTTGGTAATCTGCTTCCTTTATGTAGGATGTTTTTCAATATTCACATATAGTTTAGTAAGAATTCCCCATTAAGTAACCTCATGAGATTTAATGTATTGTAGGCATGCTGAAGATTCATGTAGCAACCACCACAGATGATACATCAATAGCTGCCAATCATTTTACCCCTTTGATGAATCTATTACTTTACATCTACAGTCATAGCTAGTGCTCACAACAGCCCTGCAAGGTAGAGGGTTGTCAATCCTCATTGCCCACAGTCAGTAATGGCAGAGTCAGGAAGTCTCTTTGGCTTCAGAGTCTTTTGCCTTTCTGTTCCTCCAGACTGTCTTACAAGGAAGAGTGGGATCCTTGGGCCATTTCTTTGCATACTTTGTTGCTGATAACAGAAAATACAATTTTACTATTCCTGCAAATACTTATTTTGTGCCCCTTTCAGAGATAGTCTGCTGGATTCAGTCAAGTAAACTGCAGGTCTAACATAGTCAGGAATTCTTCTGTCATTCCTATGTAAAACCCATAGGAAGATACCACCAATTAGATTGTTTGATTTCTTCTTATAAAGGTAAAGATACACTTAACCAATTCAGAATCCAAAGCTAAAAAATATTTTTGTCTTTTCAAGACAGATATTTATTCTTCCTTTTATCAGTTCACAAAAATGGTGCAATTTTTGTATTTCCCTTTTGCCATAGCTGCCCGGATACTCAGAGCTATATCTTCTGCTAGAATTATCACTTCCATTTCACCGCCTGTGTTTCTTATTCCGGTCCTGTAGGTTTGTGTCACACCACCCTTCTTTTTTGGAAGCATTCAGAGCGTAATGAATAAGTAAAATAGGTGTAATACCAAGTTGATACTACAATGAGGGAGAAAATAAGTACATAATATATTGGTTATAGATTGACATTTTTACCCACAGATCGATCTTCAGACGTTCCTCACTCTCACAGATCAGGATCTGAAGGAGTTGGGAATTACTACTTTTGGTGCCAGGAGGAAAATGCTGCTTGCAATTTCAGGTGAATATAAATACTTGATTCATATTTTAAAATCTGAGTAACCTCTGCCAGTGGTCTCAGCTGGTGGGGCTGTTTCTGCCCATCAACCACTGGCTTACTACCCTGACACTTGGTGGTTGTGGCTCCAGAGAGTTTTCCTGCGGACGGTTTGACACATGCTGAGAGTAATCTTTCTCATCAAGGCATTGCATGAAACCCTACCTTAACAGTGCCGTTCCTGAAAAGAGATCTCTTCAGAAAGATCTAACCAAAATTGCCCTATGCAGAACATGTGAAGGGGGAGACAGCTTAATTCTCCTTTTCTCAGTTGTGTTAAATAATAATCATTGGGTTAGTGAATAACTATTTTTGATTAGAAGTCATGTCTCAATTGTGTGTGACCTTGCACACTGCCTGAGATCATTGCACTGAGAAGAAAAGGATGCTCATTGGTGTAGCTTGGAACCTGGCAGTGTCACTTGTTTTAATTCTTTTTGTTTTTTTTCTAATGTTCTAATAGAATTTGCGAGGCACAGAAGAATATAGTATCCTGTAGGTAGTCACAGAGTGAAGGAAAATAACGTTGTCTCCCTCCCCAGACCACTTTCTTTGTGCCTCTGTTGTTTAGTCTGTGTTTTAGAAAATGTTCCATATGTACTGGGTGTCACCCACTGGAAAGAAATCAGGCCAAATGAAGAGTCAGAAGTTGGCAAATGCATAGTAATATATCTCAAAAAGGTGTTTAGAGAAATGTGTGGAAGAAATTTGAAGGGAGAAATGGGATTCGCTTTTGAAGACTTTCCAATAAAATTCTTGTATGTCAAATTTATATGTGTACCAGTCTCTCAAAAAGGCAGAGACACCCAGGGCAGAAGCCAAGTGTCATGTGCTATGAGAAAATAACTTTGCTCTTTCAGAACACTGAGTTTGCAGGCTGTTCTTGATGAGACCCACAGTTGCATCCAGCTGGTTGGTGAAAGTCCATTCCAGGCAGCACTCGCTAATCAGATACATGTAGATAAAATTTAAAACCCCAGTGGTTTTCCATGTATTTTAGCCTCAAGTTATATACCCCGCCCATTTCCTCATAGGAAATCTTTATCTGCAACAGATATAGGCAAAGTAGCCTTGACATAGGAGTGGGAATCTGGCCACTGAACTTCCATATGACAGCCTTTTAGGTTCCTTCATAGATAAATAGAGTTCTACACACATCAGTTTTATAAGTCTTCTTCCAGAACTTCTTGGATACATGCTGTGTATCCCAGAGACTACGTTAATGGAGCTGCCCAGGGCACATGCATAATTCTTGTTTGCTCATAAGATCATCTTGGTGTAGTGGTAAGAGCACTAGATTCAAATAGGAGGGCTTTGCCTCTGCTCAGTCAAAAGTCTTTGAGTGAGTTTCTAAGCTTCTTTTAGTTTTGGTTTATTAATCATAAAGGTAGGGTGGAATAGATGATTGTGTAAGGGCACCTTCCATTTCTAAGATCTATCTTTTTATGTGATATGTCATCAGACTTGGTGAAAATAGACAAACTACAGTTTCAACCTCATGTATGACTGGCAGGATACTTCCTTGCTCTTTCTTTTTTATCCTCTGTGGCAATAGGGTAGTTTTGTCAACTTATTTGTTTACCCTAAAGATCAGCCTCAGGGTATTTCAAATCTCAAGTTAACTTTCTGTATTTTCACATGCTTTTATTAATTTGCAAATGAAGTTGATATACTACTTGAAATTTGATTTACTTACACTGTTGAACTGTGCCTGCGAGCCAGGACTTTTTTTTTTTTTTTTTTTTTAACCAGAGAAAGGTATATAGTCCAGAACACCATAATCTTTTTACTGATTCATGGAATGGCAGTGACCATATAATGAAAACCAAGTTCCTTATTTGTGTACCAACCCAGTTCCAAACTCTGTAAAGCTTTTAACAAAACAAGTAGATGTCTCTCAATACTTTCACAGGCTGTAAATGGATTGCCAGTACCTTTACTCTGAGATATATCAGTACCTTTACTCTGGGTTTTGGAGAGTAGGGTGAGAACCAGAAAGGATTTGAATCCTCTTTAAAACACACACACACACACACTTTTTTTCTAATCATCATCTTCAGTGTGATTCTTTTGAAGTTATATACTACTTCTATGTCCTTCTTCTTTCAGTGGGTTCATGGTCCTCTTGCTTTTAAAGGGAGTTAGAGACTTAAAATAAGATGCATACGAATGCCCTGCACAGTGTGAAGTATTTGATTATTTTAAGGATAATGTTGCCTTACTTTGTTGAGTGCATTTGTTGGAACCTGGTAAATTGTTTTCTCTGCAAGTACTAGGTTTTTATTGAGAAACACTTCATCATAAAAACAGTTTTATTGAGAAACACTTCATCAAAAAGCTTCTTTTTCCAGTTCAACTTATCTGATAACAAAGACATTCATTTATAGACCCAGGACATTCCATTTCCTTATAGATACAGGAATAGCCAGGCTATTCCTTGTCTTGTGGTTACACAGTTTAGTTAGATACAGAGTTTGCTTAAAGTTCTTTTTAAAATGTTGTATATTTTAAACTTATAGTAAGAGTCATTCTTTCAATATGAAGTTTTGTTTTTAATCTTGGGCCGAAAGACATTTATTTTAATGTTATAAAAATAAATAAATTATTTATTTTTAATAGATTAAATTGATCTCTAATGGAGATAGAAAAAAGAATAAATTTGATTTTTTTCCCAAATTCATGATTTTTGAAAACTCACGGATTTCTCTCAGTGTTTTAATGATTGGTTAAACATGCAGGGACTCAGTGAAAGGAAGTTTAGCCTCCTGTTGACAGGCTTCCTGCCACAGCCTCTGTTAGTAGATCTAACATCTCCCGACCTATTCTTTTAGTTTGTGACTCTGTTCAGATCCGCAACAAGATCCTGAGAGCTGCCAGGATTGTGTGAACCTTGGAATTTCAAAGAAAAAGGTTGGTATTTTCCCAAACTATCCCTTAGGCTTATTAAAAAAATATTCAGAGGAATGAGTTTGCTTTTAAACTTAAAAAACAGCAGCACCACTACCAAAAATCCTAAAGGCTCTTCAGGAGGACTTGATCCATGATAACCTCTCTGGAAGATTAATCTCTGTGCCTCACGTTTAGACACCTGGGAATATATGTATATTCTCAGAAACTGCCTCTGTAGGGAATGGGTGAATTATCTTATGGTTGTTTTACTCTTTCAAAGGTTTAGCTGATGTGACTGTTCAGAATAAAGTTTTCAGTTTTTATGTTAAAAAATTGTCTTCAGTGGCCCAATGGTTTTATGTGCTCAATTATACATGTTATATCTGCTAAGGGAGAACATTATTTGGCCTCCTTCCTTTCTTTTCCTTCTGTATATTACGGGAATGTCCTCTTGATTTTTAGGTTGTTTTCCAATGAGCAAATGGAGGCCAAAAATAGTTTCCTGGCTTGAAGGTGATAAAACATTCCCAGGCTATATACTTAAGAGGATTCATTTATTCTTAACTCTTCTTTCCGCTTGCCTTTAAATATATTCAATTCTGTCTTGACTTCTGAATTTTGAAGTGCTATGTTTATTTTTATTTTTTTAGCAAGATATATGTGTTCAACCTTTAATAGGAATTGTCATTGCTACAGGAACTTGAAACAATAGCCATCTGTATGCATGCCTGCATGTGTCTTTTGCTTGTAAAGATCTCTTCTTTGCTTCTTTGGGGTTTTTAAGCTGTGTTTTCTATTTAACAAATAAATTTGGTATACTAAAATATGAAATAAAGTTTTGTTGTCTGGCATACCTGGAACTACCAGTTTCTCAGGTTCATATTCCTGATACCTCATGGGTCTTCTCTGTCAGGTGGCTTACTGCAGCCCAGTGGCTGGGGCATTGACCTTTGTGTCAGGCAGACAGGGTTTCAGCTGTCACTTAATAGTTGTGTGGGCAAGTGACTGTGTCTATTTTTAAAATCAGTTTTCTTTTCCATAAGATGGAGCACGGTAATATTATCTATCCCTTAAGGAGGACTTGAATAGTACAAAATAAATGTAAAGTGCTTGTCATGTAATAAACCTTAATGAATCATTGTTATTTTTCTTGTCTCCTGAGATCTACATGTGAACATAAAAGAGATGTCTCCACTATTGCTTTGACCTTATCGGGCATGCGTTTACATTTTGGAAGGCAGTGGGGTGAAGTGTTAAGGGTGTTAGTCCATCTTCCAGTACGTGGGGACACAAATACATCTAATCATATGGCTGTCCTTAACCCCCTGTGACCCGTTGCAACCTGAGTCTGTGTCCCCATCCTCTGCGTTACTATAGATGGTCTTAGCTTACGTTGTAACTTCAGAATTCAAAAGAAGGATTGTGTGTGTGGTTGAAAAAGTACTGAGTACCTTGCAACTATAAAGTGCTGAATTACCTGCTTCAGATCCTAAAAACAAACAAAAAACTTTATATAATCTTTCTAATCTATTCAAGTTGAATACATTTGAGGATTTTTGTATTTGATGGCTATCAGAAACCCTAATTTTCATAATATGACAATTCTGTATACTTGTATGAGTTTATGGGAAAGTGTTACATCAGAGATTCGGGGTGGGGACCAAGATGGGGGTGACGCTCAGTCATAAACAAGATAGTCTGCTTCATTTAACTTTTTACCTTTCTGGTTAGTTGGCAAAAGACAAACTAAACAGTGTTTTCTGAGTACTCTGGTTTTTTTAAGGTTCAAATAGGCATCTCAGTTTTTTCCTGAATATTTGGATTCAAGTATTGGTTGTTTTCAAGTATTAATTTTCTGGGACTGTTGTGATTTTTTTACTAAGTTGATTTTTTTTTTTAATTTACAGAAACCTTCTATTGACATGCTTCTTTGTATAAATATCTCTGACCCAAGAAGCATAGGCTTCATGAGTTGGCAGAGACGGGGGTGGTGGGCTTGATACAGTTGACCTTTGAACAACACAGATTTGAACTGCGTGGATCCACTTACATGTAAATTTTTTTTTTTTCTTTTTAGATTTGTGACAATTTGAAAAAAATTCCAGACAAACCTCTTAGCCTAGAAATACTGAAAAAGGCCAGACTTGGTGGCTCAGCCTGTAATCCCAGCACTTTGGGAGGCTGAGGCAAGTGGATTGCCTGAGCCTACAGGTTCAGGACCAGCCTGGGCAATTTGGCAAGACCTCGTCTCTACAATAAATAAAAAATTAGCCAGGTGTGGTAGCACATGCCTATAGTTCCAGCTACTTCCAGCTACTTGGAAGGCTGAGGTAGAAGGATCGCCAGAGCCCAGTGGGTCGACGCTGGGGTGGCCATGAGCGTGCCGCTGTACTCCAGCCTGGATGGCAGAGTGAGACTCCAACTCAAAGATAAAAATAAAAAAAAGAAATTCTGAAAAAAATGTAAGAAAAAGTGAAGAGTGTCAGGAATGCATAAAATATGTAAAGTCTATTTTATTATTTACTCCATAAAATATACACATATACTCTTAAATGTTAAAATTTATCAAAAATTTCACAAACATGGACCATACACAGCACCACTTGCAGTCAAAAATAAATGCAAACAAATGTAAAAGAAGGCAATATTAAATACTAGCTTCATAAAATCGACTGTAGTACATACCATCCTACTGTAATAATTTCCTAAACACTCCTGTTGCTAATGCAGGGAGCGCAAACTTTGAGAGTGTCCATTTAAAATTCCTGTTACACTAATTTTTCTCTGTGTGGGCAATTAGTCTCTCCAGTAAATTGCATATTGCAATAAAAAGTGATCTCTCACAGTTCTTGTGTATTTTTCATGTAAACCTTGCATAATGTAGAATGCATACAAAGTATCACTAACAATGCTGGAAGTGCTCCCAAGAAGCAGAGAAAAATCATGACATCATAATAAAAAATTGAACTGCTTGATATTTATCACAGATTGTGGTCTGCCTCTGTGTGACTGCCTACCATTTGAAGGCAAATAAGTTCAGCATAAGGACTATTGTTTAAAAAAAGGAAGGAAGAGTAGATTTGTGAAGTTGTTGCTACAAATATACTCACAGGTTCAAAAACTTAGCACTTTTTGTGAAATACTTTTTAATCTCATATTTAAAATGTAACTTTTTTGTGGGTACAAGATTGCTACAAGAAGGCCCTATCTATAGACTCTAACATGATTCAAGAAAAGGTGAAGTCACAACTTAAAGCAAAAGGAAGGTAAAGGTGAAGGATATATAGCTAGAGAAGTTAGTGTCAGCAAAGGATGGTTTGATAATTTTAGAAAGAAATTTGGCTTAAAGAAAGCTGAGATAACAGGAGAATAATCAACTTTTGCTGCCCTGAGACAGCAGATGAGTTCCTAGACATCATTGAGATAATCATTGAGGTGAAAGGATATCTGCCTGAACAGGTTTTTAACAGCTATTCTGGGGTGGAGGGTGGAATGCCACAAGGGGCAAAGGGCATTTACTTGTAAGGAAGAGAAGTGAGCACCAGGATTTAAGACAAGAAGGGATAGGCTAACTCTACTGTGTTGTTCAATTGGTAGTCAGGTTTATGATCAGGACTGTCCTTATCTATAAATCTTGCTCACCCTGTAGTCTATAAATGCCAGCTGCCAGTCTTTAGTTGCACAAGGAGTCCTAGACAGCAAGAACCCTTTTTAAAAAAACTAATTCCATCGAAGATTTGTTTGTGAAGTTTAAGTTCTTCTGACCACCCCAAATCCTCTGAGTTCAATACCAAAGGCATCAATGTGGTCTACTTGTCCCCAAACACAATGTTTCTAATTCAGTCTCTGGGTCAGGGGCTCATAAAGACCTTTAAGGCTCACTATTATATATGCTACTCTATGGAAAGTATTGTCAGTGCTATAGAAAAGAATCCCATTAGAGAGAATATCATGAAAGTCTGAAAGGATTACATCATTGAAGATGCCATCATTGTTATAGAAAAAGCTGTGAAAGCCATCAAACCCCCCAAAATTAATTCCTGCTGGAGAAAACTATGTCCAGATGTTGTACATGATTTCACAGGATTTATGACAGAGCCAATCAAGGAAAACATGAAAGAGGTTGTGGATATGGGAAAAAAAGGGAGGGGGCGAGTCAGGGGGTGGGGAGAGAGTAGGGGATGAAAGGTTTCAAGATAAGGACCCTGGAAAAATTCAAGAGCTAATAGACATTACACCAGAGGAATTAACAGAAGATGACTTGATGGAGATAAGTGCTTATGAACCAGTGCCAGATCATGACAAAGAAGTAGAATAAGCTGTGCCAGAAAACAAATTGACATTAGACAGTCTTGCAGAAAGGTTCCAATTATTCAAAATTGCTTTTGACTTTTTAATGATATGAACCCTTCTATGAAACAGGTACTGAAACTAAGGTAAATGGTGAAAGAAAGATGAGTGCTGTATAGAAACTTTTTTTTTTTTTTTTTGTTAGAGAGGGTCTCACTCTGTAGCCCAGGCTGGAGTGCAGTGGCACAATCCCCACTCACCACTACCTCAAACTTCTGGACTCAAGCGATCCTCCCATCTCAGCCTCCCGAATAGCTGGGACTACAGGCATGTGCCACTCATCTGACTGGTTTTTTAAAAAAAATTTTTATAGAGACAGGGTCTCGTTATGTTACCCAGGCTTGTCTGAAATTCCTACCTCAAGCAATCCTCTCATCTTGGCATCCCAAAATGCTGGGATTAAGATATGAGCCACTGCAACCAGCCAGGATAACTATAGTTAACAATAATATATAGTTTCAAATGGCTAGAAGGAAAATATCGAATGTTCTCAATACAAATAAATGATAAATGTATCAGATGATGAATATGCTAATTGCCCTGATCTGTTTACCATGTATTATGTGTATCACAACATTGTTATGCACCCTCCTGCCTCAGCCTTCCAAAACGCTGGGATTACAGGTGTGAGCCACCATGCTCAGTTTGAAAATATTTTTAGAGAAATGCAAAAGCAAAAATGTCAGACAGAAATTTGGATGTATTTCCATAAGTTTACACTGAATATGCCTGCCTCCTCTTCCATCTCCTCTATCTCTTCCACCTTTGCCACTCTTGAGATAACAAAACCAACTCCTCATATTCTATATAAAGATGATGAGGAAGAAGACCTTTATGCTGATCTACTTTCAGTTAATGAACAGCAAATATACTTTATCTTTCTTAGGATTTTTTAAAATTTTTTTCTAGCTTACTTTTTGTAAGCATACAATATATAATACGTATATTATACAAATTGTGTGTTAATTATCTTTTTATGTTATAGTAAGGCTTCTGGTCAACCGTAGGCTATTAGTAAAGTTTTTGGTGATTCAGAAGTTATTCATGGATTTTTTTACTGCATGGGAGGGTCGGTGCCTCTAACCCCCATGTTTTTCAAGGGTCAACTGCACTTCAGGGTGCTCCTCCAATATCCTTATGTTTAAGTGTGGGGTCTTCTTTTCATATCTGAACTTTAATAACTTAATGATTGCTGTGTTTGACATGGATGCGTTCAGTAGCTATAATAGTCTGGGCCCTTGGTAAAACATTATCGCATATACTTTTTATCAGCTTTGATTGTTCCCTTTGCCTCTGAAATGACATTTAGGGTAGGTCAAATTGTTTAATTTGGTTAGAGAGTTTTGAGAATGACATACCCCCCAGATAGTTTACAAACTATAATGAAAACTATTTGGAGTTTACAAATTGCAATAAAAACTATCTGCTGTACTTTGTTCTCTAGGCTATCCATGTACTACCTTTACTTTCGCTGCAAAAGAACCCACAGTTCTTTGATTGAAGAGGTCAAAAAAATCATACTTTCTAATATTTCAGAATGTTTTGACCATCAAATTTTTCTTTTGCCACCAGGCTTGATGTTCCCCAAAACACCTGCCATGTCATCATTTTCTGAGCTCTAATGCCACGTCCTCTACTATATATAGAACTTACCTGTTGAGCTCCTAACAATTCTCTCTTTTTCTTTCTAGAACTAAACAAAAACCGAAGAAAGCTTTTTGAATCGCCAAATGCACGCACCTCTTTCCTGGAAGGCGGAGCGAGTGGAAGGCTACCCCGTCAATATCATTCAGACATTGCTAGTGTCAGTGGCCGCTGGTAGCAGTGTCCTCTAGGCATAAGCCCGCCGACTAACTGTAAAGGTGGACACAGGAAATCTGTGAACAGCCTTCACTGCACACCGTCCTCAGCATTCTGGGTGTCTGGTTTCAGGACCAAAGCATCTTACTTGCATCTGTACTTTATGGCAAAAAGGAAGAAAAGAGAGAAGATGTTCTTATGATATACAGAACACCAAATGTGGATTACTTTTTTTAAATGGCAATTGGACAGAATTTGCAATATGAGAATAAGGCTTTACTTCCTGTTTTTATTTACCTATATAATATGCACTGATTTATTTTTATTAGTTTGTTTGTTTTTGTTTTTTTTTTACTTAAAATGAAGGATGAATTGACATCTGGGATGCCAGAAAACTTAGAAGTTGTTTTGTTTGCTTGTTTTGTTTTGATATTTGGGATTTAAAAAAAAATCAAAGTGGGATTTTCTGGTACGCTTTAAAATAATTATTGAGGTCTTTCAGCACTTTACATGTTCTAATTTCTTGTCCTGTGGAAATTCTCACTCTCTCCATCTCGCTCTCATTTTTGTATTACCGGATACATTGGTACAGGTCAGATTTAGTCACATTTTTCTGACTGCATCAAATTTGTATTTGAAATGGTACTGGATATTAGTTTCTGTCCAGAATATTCTATGACTTTGGGAGATGTAAGTGAGTCTACTTGGTTCTGGACCAATTCTGTTCATGTACGTCAGCATCCTAGAAACAGCAATGAACCCTAGTTCACGGTCATAGGTGCAAAGAAAGACCAAATGGACTTTGCAATATTAACCCTTTACAGTCATCATACTTAGCTGCTGCCTGTATTGCTAAAATGATTTTAGTGGTTGTCTGGAGGCAAAGGGCTGTTTTTTAGTACATTGCCACTAAAGGACATTTATTTATATCAAACTTTTATTTTTAGATGTTATAAGCATACAGTACATAATTGATGAAATTGATATTTACTAGAGATTTATGGTAGAGAATGGACGACATTAAATAACTGGAGCCCTAGATTGTCACTTTATTTAAAAAGACAAATAATCATCTGACAAGACAGCACTGTTGCCATTATGAGGAGAAATAGACTATGATCCTTATCACGTACACATTAGCTATGCTCCACATGGTCACAGGACTTTCCTAAAAGCATATCTGTCTACTTGAAGTAGACTTGTGTTTGTTGAGAATGGAAAGGTATATTTGAGTCTCCAGGGTGACAGTTTATAAAGATAGCTGAGTTCTGAAGGGGAAAAAAAGACTATTTTTTAAGTGGCTAGCTTCATTGTTACAATCTTATACTGTGAAAGTCCAAGAAATCGGGCAACATTGTTTTCTGGGTCTTTTCAGACATTTTATTGTGGATTTATGAAGGGTTTTTAATCTATGAAGAAAATCACTAAAGTGCCTTTCTTTCTTCAAAGCAATATTATTTCCAAGTATATTAATTTGTTAGAAAACTTTCCCATAGGAAATGTTGTCTGTTACCCGTACTGTAACAACTTATTTATGTTCAGTATTCAAGATTTTCTACACGGACATAAACCACTCTCATGTGCTCTCAGCAGAAGCCATTAGATAAGTGAATACAACAGTTGGGTACTTTTATACAAATGTGGGATAAAAAATATCTGCCTGACATTTTTTTCATGCCTAAGTCTTATCATTAAAGTAAGAATAAGAATTGAAGACACATTTTGCACACACACAAAAAATGCTCACTTTAAAAAATAGTATTGGTTACCTTGAAGGCATTGGTTATAGGCCCATCATAAAATTATCTATTATAACCAGCACTAAGAGACTGCCCTTCCTAAACTAAACTAAACTAAAGTAAGCCTTATCTGCTTAAGGATGTAGAATTATAATTACTACCTTCTCAAGCATAGTGGAACCATCCTGTGCATATGTATACAGTCAGTCTTATGGATCATGTGATGATCATGACCAAACCTTGTTTGATTATATTAGTGCATCATGCTAAACATTCAGCACAGGTTAACAATTCCAGATTTGTTTCCTGTTCAGCAACTCAATGTTCTAAATTTGCTGATGATGTCTTTAATAAGACCTTCCCAAATTTAAAAAAAAAAAATGATAATTTGAAGCTCTTTTCCCAGCTCTTTACTATGCATTTGTAACAGGAGAAAGATGGAATGAATATGCAGTATTAAATTGATAAAGGTTTTATGAACAGTGCTTTGAGTTTATACCAAAGGGAAAACTGTCCCACTTAACCTAGATTAAATAGGGTGGCTAAAAATAAAAACACTGGAAGTTATTTTTCTCACTTTCTCTTGATGCAATGAAGGGAATACGACACTACAGTATACAGAGTTGTCGGTGTTATGTGATGCACAAAATATTTTGATTATTTGAATAAATGGTAACTTTTAATCAATCTGCGCCTTAATAGCCACTGGTTATCTGTAAATATAGAACAGATACAGATTGTATTTTTGTGTGGGTTTTTGTCCTTTTAGTGATTTTTTTTTAAATGAGAGATGGAATTAACATTGAAAATGGGAATTTTTTCTAACCTAATCAATTGTTACGTAAAAATAAATTTATATAACCCCTTTGTATTGCTCTTGATTGATGAAATGTGTCTTTTTTACAAGGAAAAAAAAGGTACACATACTCTATGCCTATCTTTGTTTTCTAAGAAACCCTCCCCATTTTGGGGCGCTGCTTTCTGCAGAGTTGAAAGCTATGTCTGCAGTAGAGTTGAATATGCATTCTCCTCTTGTTTTGCATTGACATTCCTCATTTTCACCCAGAAGCTAAAGTACTTTATTTTATTCAGTGAATCCAGGGCCAGTAATCAATCATTGTTTCTCTGGCCACCCAAAAGTACATACTAAAGGAGTAACATCATAGAATAGGTTTTATTCTTGTTATTTCTTTCTTGTATAAAGACTCAAGTGTATGACTGCCTTGACAGCCTCATCCATCAACAAAGCCCCCTATACTGAAGTGAGGCTGGGCTTTTTGACCCAGGCTCTTCTTTCAGAGACTGACCACTATGCTATCGATCACTGCGAGCTTACTGTGCCCGGGCACAGAGATTCTGACCGACTCCTCAAACAGAATTTATGCTGTATGACAAATTCTGATATGGCAAACTCTTAAAGAAATCTTAGCCCTCTACTCATTATGCCAGGATAATTTCCTCTTGAATTTTCCATGCCAGTGGTTGTTGAGTATTTCTAGAACAAAAGTTATTTTAATAATTGACATTTTAACCTGTGACCCAATATGAAATTCTTCATTTATTTACTAATTATATTCATCATATAAATATAAATAATATAGAAATATTTAGTGAGTGCCAGGTTCTGGTCTAGGCACAGCAGTAAATAAAACCCCCTGCCTTCCTTGAGCTTAGATTCTAAATAGCTCTATTAGGGAACTGATGAGAGAGTGGTTGGAGGATTGAATATCCTCACCCTTCAACATGGGCGTCCATGTGTTCATGGCATTCCAGGGGAACTCTTGGGAGCTGTCTGGAAACCGGTTTTTAAAAAAACTGTTGAAAGTACTCATCACTCCAAAATAGGCCTGTGCTTGCAAATGCAAAATATTCCATCCCTCATCTTTCCTCCCTCCCTTTTTCTAGTTTTCACCGGTTTAATCACATTCTCAAAAGGAGCGTGTGGCCAAAAGTGCTATGTTCCTCCGCTTTATAGTTATCCCCTGTGACGACAATGGCTAAGGACGTATCACTTCCTAGGCTTGACTTCAAGTGACTTTGCAGTCTCTAGAAATCATGTTTACCTAAAAAAAACACATGTTTGCTACCGCCAAGCATATTGCAAGAATGCAGTCATACTTGGAAGTTAGTTCCAAATGTAGACTTCCCACAAGACACCTAAGGAGCGTCTCCTTAGGTGACTGTTTCCAGGGGAACCAACTTCACCCCCTTGGCTGCATACATTCTTGTATTTATTGTTAAATTATCTCAGAGCCTATCCTGGTTTGGGTACTTATTAATTATGTGAATTCAAATGTGTCAAAGTTCATTTAACCTAATTTTGATAATCGGATGTTTATTGAATGTTTAATTTCAGTCATCACCAGAAGCCATGGTTCTCCCACAGTCCTGCTCCAGGTAAGTCAGCTTCCTTTCTCCTCAAGCAGACTTTTGGATAACTTTCAAGTAATCTGAGAGGTGAAGAGATTGGAATTTGTAATTTGACAAACATACATTTAGATCTAGTCTTTAGACTTTGGGAAAATTCCTCTGTGTCTTGGAGTCTTTGTGAAATGGAAATATTACCCACCTTTGAGAATGATTGGTTGAAAGGATAAAGAGAGACTGTGTGTGAATCTGCACAATACACAACATAGAGAGAGCTGTGAGTTAATAACAACTACCCTGATTACTAACAAGGTTTTCCTTTTACTGTGTGAGTGTTTCTTTGCCCATCAGGGATCTTGTGTTCATCTGCCTTCTGCATCACAAGGAAAACCCATTTTCTGTGCCAAAATGTTAGGAGAACTGCACTGTCCAGTCTTCAGTGACCTACCTCTTGACTCATAAGGTTGAAGTCAGAACACTGTCCTGAAGGTCAAGGTCAGGGGCTCCACACTTTGTACAGAAATATGTTTTATATTTGATTACTTTTTGTCTTTATTCCTTTAATTCACCAGAGTATTGAGAACTGCGTTCTCCATATGGATGGAGAGCATTAGTAGCTAATTATAGTAGTCATATATGTTGTGCCTGATTGTCACCTTCTCAGATATTTCTCATTATTATAGATAATATTCACGCCCCATCGCCCCCAAGTTCACCTCCACCCTATCCCTGGTTGCTCAGTTTCTCCCAGTGTTATTCTTTCTGCCCACCACTGCCACAGGATTTAATACGAATTCCCTTTGTGTGTGTATAATAAGTTTTTCTTTTGGAAGGAGCTATTTGCCTATACTTGTGCTACGTATTGTTGTTTTCCACTTTAAAGCTGTTCGCTTTTCAAAGAGTTAGAGAATATTTGACTGTTCCTACAGATGTGGCCAGGACACTTCAAAAACACTTCATCAAGGGATTTCACATTTTTGTTGCTTTTTAAAATACTTTGACTCATTCTGAAAGATGGCAAGTCGAGTTTGAAGTTCCCTTTCTCAAGGGTTAGGCCATGAATACGTTTGGAACAGATTTTGAGAATTGGAGTCCGACTCTGACTTTAGAGGCAGAATTTCAGTGTGGGAACCAGAACCTTTAGGAAAAAATTACAGTAACTGAAATGTTTCAACTTTATAATAGGACGTCTGGATGAGTTACAAGAGGAAAAAAAGAGCAGCTCAATACTTGGGTGTGTGTGGCCCTTTTTTTCAAGGCCAGAGAAAACAAATGACTTTAAACTCACTGTCTTCGGTGCTTCTTAATCCTTAATAGAGAGACTGTGGGAATTAGACATTGCAAGACATTAGCAAAATATCTAGAAAAACAATTTATGTTCAAACAAAATTTTCACCCAGGCACAAATTGACTCTTTGTCCAAATTGCTCATGCAATTTAATTCAAAGTCACTATGAATAAAGTTTTCCAGTTTTATAAGCTTGGTGATGTGGATGGGTGATATTTCCTTATTTTTCCCTTCATTGCCAGAATCATAGACTGATACTAATAACAGCCGAATGAAGTTGCTCTTTGCAAATTCTTCCTGTGGACTGAAGAATGTCCACAATGGAAAGTTATGCTACTTTCTGTTTCACAAATCTGAGGTTAAAATTCCTAAATGAGGAGGGGAAATTCCATCTTATTACTTTCTTTATATACTTAAAAGCTTTTAAAAACACATAAAACTACCTTAAATATTTTCATGAGAAAAAAATGTGAGAACGGGAGGGGTTTAAGGAAAGTTACAGCTTTGCCTGTCATATAATAAATCAGTCATGCCAATTTACTGAGGACGTCCTTTTTTTTTTTTTTTTTTTTTGTTTGCATATCAAACCAAAACCCAGGCTGGATTTCAGTGACACACACAAGCCCATACCACCTTAGACCAGCTGGGCTGCAGCAATCCTTCTGCTTCAGCCTTCCAAGTAGCAGGAACTACAGGC
>CAUYQG010147409.1:0-13215 GCA_963574415.1 Tarsius wallacei | reverse complement strand
CAGACTGGAGTGCAGTGGCCGCTCCTGGCCACCGCAGCCTCGACCTGCTGGGCTCCGGCGATCCTTCCACCTCAGCCTTCCGAGTAGCCGGAACTATAGGCATGCGCTACCACGCCCAGCTGATTTTTTATTTATTTATTTATTGTAGAGATGAGGTCTCGCCAAGTTGCCCAGGCGGGTCTCGAACCCGCGGGCTCAGGCAATTCACTCACCTCAGCCTCCCAAAGGCATGGGATTACAGGCTGAGCCACCGAGTCCGGCTTATTTTTTTTTTTTTTTTTTTTTGGGGTGAAGTCTCACTCCTTCGCCCAGGCTGGAGTGCAGTGGCATGCACGCGCACGGCCACTGCCACCCCAGCATCGACCTGCTGGGCTCCGACCATCCTTCCGCCTTCCAAGTAACCGGAACTACAAACGTGCACAACCACGCCTGGCTATTTTTTATTTTTTTGTAGAGACAGGGTCTTGCCAAGTTGCCCGGACTGGTCTCGAACTCTCAGGCTCAAGCAAATCCACTCGCCTTGGCCTCCCAAAGTGCTGAGATTACCAGCTGAGCCACTGAGCCCGGTTCTTTATTATTAATTTTGCAAAATTATCAGCCATTTTTGCTTCAAGTATTTCTTCTGTTCTTTTCTCTTTCTTCTCCTTCTAGTATTACCATTACATATATGTTAATTTTTAAAATAATTATCTGAGTTCCTGAATATTCTGTTCTTTTTCATTCATTTTCCTCTTTCTGTTTCAGTTTTGGAAATTTCTATTGGCATTTTTTCAAGCTCATTGATTCAGTCTTTGTTGATGTCCAATCTATTGATGAACCCATCACAGACATTCTTCACTGCTGTTGTAGTTCTCACAGATGAATTTATTTAGAGTCAGGGTCTGACTCTATTGCCCAGGCTGGATGGAGTGCAGTGGCAAGATCACAGCTCACCGTAGCCTCGACCTCCTGGGCTCAGGTGATTCTTCCATCCCAGCCTCCCAAGGAGCTGGGACTAGAGGCTCATGCCACCACAACCAGCTAATTTATTTTTTAATTTTTGTAGAGACGAAGTCTCACTATGTTGCCTAGGCTGGTGAACTCCTGGATGCAAGTGATCCTCCCGCCTCAGCCTCCAAAAGTGCTGAGATTACAGACATGAGCCACCTACCCTGCCAGTTCTCACATTTTCTTTTCTTTCTCAGAGTTTCCATCTCTCTGTTTTCATTGCCTATTTGTTATTTCTATTGTCGATTTTTTCCATTAGTGCCCTTAACATATTAATCATAGTTGTATCACATTCCCATTCTTAGTATTCCAACATCTCTGCCATATCTGAGCCTGGTTCTGATGCTTGCCCTGTCTCTTCAAACCTTTTTTTTGTTTCTAGTATACCTTGCAATTTTTTGTTGAAAGCTAGACATGATGTACTTGGTAAAAGGAACTGAGGTAAATGAGCGTTTTGTAGAAAGTTTTATGTTGATCTGGCTAAGTTTTAGGCCAGTTTACTGTTTGTTGTAACTACAGGTAAATTTTTTCTGGTGTCTTAGTTTTTGTCTCCCCTCTAGGGTTTCCTAGAAATTATTCCTCCTCCTTTTCCTTCTCCTCCTCCTCTTCTTTCCCCTTTCCCCCTTCTTCCCCCGCCCCCATCCCTAGAGATGAGGTCCCACTATGTTGCCAACGCTGGTCTAGAAAGCGATCCTCCTGCCTCAGTCGCCCAAAGTGCTGGGATTGTTACGGTTCCATACAACTGGCTGCTCACTCTGTCAGGGTTAGGGCAACCTGTTAGTTGTCAGGGTCTCACTCTGTCACCCAGACTGGAGTGCAATGGCACAATCACAGCTCACCACAGCCTCGAACTCCTGGGCTCAAGTGAAACTCCCACCTCAGCCTTCTGAGTAGCTAGGACTACAGGCATGTGCCACCACACCCAGCTAATTGGATTTCTTCTTAAATTAATTCTGAGATGATACTTTCACTGTTTTCCCATTATTAAATAGGAGCCCTACTGATGTAGCAGTAAGATGTGGGGAGAGGGGAGGCCCATGGTGGGTTGGACTTGGGTATTTCCTTGCTCTAGGTTGGTTAGTCTCTGGTCTTCTTTCCACAGAAGCTTCTGCTTACAGGTGTCTGCTCTGGAAAGTGGTGATTCTCTGTCTCCACCTGTCTCTCCAACTCTTGGGGCAGCAATTTGCCTTGTGGCCATCCAATATTCTTATAGATCTTAGAAGAGCTGTTGATTTTCTGTTTGATCAGCTTTTTCTCCTGTGTGGATAGGATAATGGATTCCAAGCTCCTGGCATGCCAGACCAAGAAACCAGAAGTCCAGATATGCTTTTAGTTGTAGAATTTCCATTTTAAAATTATTTTTAAATTCTCCATGGTTTCAGTCACTATAGCAATCTTATTCTGTATATTTTTAACATATTTATTATAAAAGTATGTTTCTTTTAATTCCATTATCTAGAATTATTTGTGGATTTGTTTCAACTGACTGGATATAAGTTTTATAAGTTGGGGAGACACCTCTTATCAACAAGAGTACCTGAACGAAGCATTTTTGTATACCTAACCCTTAACTGTACCCCACAATATCATAATAAAAATATTGAATATTAAAAAAAAAAGTTTTATAAGTGTCTGTTTAGCCAGGCCAGTGGTTCACACCTGTAATACTAGCACTTTGGGATGCAGGGGCGAGAGGACTGCCTGAGCCCACGGGTTCAAAACCAGTCTGGGCAACTTGGCAAGACCTTGTCTCCACAATAAATCAAAAAAATTACGTGGGCATGGTGGCACACACCTGAGCAGCCAGTTGTTGTTCCACCTACTTGGAAGGCTGAGGCGGAAGAATCACCTGAGCCCAGCAGGTCGAGGCTGCAGTGGCCGTGAGAGTGCCACTGCACTCCAGCCTGGGTGACAGAGTGAGTCTCCAACTCAAAACAAACAAATAAACTTGTCTGTTTGCGTGTCTAGTATCTATTATTATATATTGGACATTATGGATGGATGACATGTCATGAGGACTCTGGATTCTGCTAGCATTCTCTGAAGAACGGTGAGTTTTGTTCTCGAGGTAGCTTAATTACTGGAAAATCATCAGGAACTTGTGGAGGCTGAGCTTTAAGTCTTATTAGGGTGGATATAATTTTATTTTGCCTTTAGTCCTGGGGAACATCTCTGTTTCTAGAACATAGTCTTTACTCCCAAGGTGTGTGAACTTTCTGGGGTTTAAGTGGAAAACTAAGGCATTGATGGAGCTTCTCTAACTTTCAAACTCCAAACACTGTCTTCCCCAGAAATCAGCAAATGAATATCTCAGCTTTTCCTGCCTTCCACTTCTCTTTCTCCTGGCCTCCGGGAACCCTGTCCACGCATGTGCATGCAGTTCAAGGCCAGCCAACGACTTGAGGAGAGTTTATAGCTTTGGGCTCCTTAACGGCTGTGACTCCAAACTTTCTGGCATTTCCTGTTTGATTGCCAGCTGCAGTGGCTAAGCCAAACTCCTTGCTTCTGGAGCCAGTAAGCCAGTGTGTGTGCCCCGCCCCACAATCCTGTTTAAGGCCCAGAGGACAAGAGAGAGTCCTGGGGAACAAGCAGCAGTTCTTTCACTAGCTCCCTCCCCTCCTGCTTTTTGTCTCTCTCCTACCTTCATACACATTAAAAAAAATTTTTGGAGCTGGGCGCGGTGGCTAATGCCTATAATCCCAGCACTTTGGGAGGCGAAGGAGAGAGGATTGCCTGAGTCCAGGGAGTCAAGACCAGCCTGGGCAACATGGCAAGACCTCGTCTCTACAATAAATTAAAAAATTAGCCAGGCATGGTGGCGCACGCCTGTAATTCCAGCACTTGGAAGGCTGAGGCGGAAGGATCGCCTGAGCCCAGCAGGTCGAGGCTGCGGTAGCCGTGAGAGTGCCACTGCCCTCCAGCCCGGGCGACAGAGTGACATTCCAACTCAAAAATAAAATAAAATAAATAAAATAAATGTTTGTCCACATTTCATAATGCACGATGATTCTACAACTATGGGAAGTGGAGATTCTTGAAATGTAACCGTATCACCTACTAAAAAACTGAGCTTTTAAAAACACAACAAGCAAAGAAAATTAAACATTAAGACCTACTGTTAAAGGCAGACAGTTCTCCGACATTCACGTCAGAGGACGCCTTTTGAGTCAGGATGTACTCAGGCCGAGCGCAGCCCAGCCCTGTCCCAGCCTCCGCCCGCCCTTCGCGCGGTCAGGCCCCGCCCCACAATCCGCCACGCCCCTCGCTTCCTCAGACTCCGCCCATCGTGCTCCCGGGCACCGCCCGGCCTCCCGCCTAGTCCCTGGTGCGCCCGGGTCTGGCCCCGGCTTCCCGTCACGCCCCTCGCGCGCCCAGGTCCCTCCCCGGCCTTTGTTACGCCCCTCGCGCTCCCAGGCCTCGCCTTGTCCTCTGCCGCGCCCCCTCAGTCACTCCTGTTTCCACGGCAACGCGACGCCAGGTCAGGCAGCCGGGTCACTGAGTGGGAGTGCGGCTGCGGCGGAGGTGGCTACGGCTACATGAGCGGGGCAGGGGTGGCGGCGGGGGCACGACCCCCCAGCTCGACGACCCCGGGTTTCCGCGGCACGTCGCCCCCGCGCCAGCGTTCAACCCTGGGGCCGCACAGCCCGCAGCTCGGGCTGAGCGACGCGAAGAAGCGGGTCCTTGACCTGGAAAAGAGCCTGCAGTTCCTGCAGCAGCAACACTCGGAGATGCTGAGCAAACTCCACGAGGAGATCGAGTACCTGCAGCGACAGAACAAGGGTGAGGCTAGGCACCCTCCTGGTGTCCTGAACCCTCCCACGGCCTGCAGCACAGAAACGCATAGCGCATTGACTTCGTACACACTCAGGGCTTAGGCAGCAAGCCCCACGCCGAGCCTTGCCACACTGCCGGGCTCTTCTCCGAGGATCGAATTAGTGGGCGGAGCCCTCCCTGTCCCCTTGTTCTGCGGGGACTACGTCATTTCAGACGCCCCTCCTTCCCCCCACCCCTGCCCTCCCTCTAGCCCTCTCCTCTCTAGGCAGGGTCAGGCCTAGAGTTTGTTTTGTTTTTAAAAAACTTTCACAGTAGTAAACCATATTTGAGAAAGTGCGATGTACACACAGCTCAGTGAATTTTCTTCAATTAAACATACCAGGACAGGAGCACACATGGCCCACCTTCTTCTCAGGCTGGGCCTTCCTAACTGCACCTCTCAGCGGCTCCTCACCCCCATAGGCCCTACATGAGGAGAACTTGAGGCCTTCAACAATGTGATTGCTCCCCATCCCCCTCCCCCCTTTTAACTAGAGCTTCTCTGTGCAGACACAGAGGCCTGTTGCCTCAGTTTCTCTCTTCCCCGTTTCTGGTGCTGCCTTACCTGAAATGCCAAGTATTTCATCACTGGTCATCTGTTATGTCAAGACCCTCTTTTCTATACTTTGTTGAGTTTCACCCCTTTCCCTAATGCCCAGGTCAGACCTGGCCAGCCTGCTGCCCAGACACCACTTGATCATGACACTGACCTCATTTGCTCATCCATGACCAGGGGCTCCTGGAGGGGCAGGTCATCTTGACTTACCTCTGTACCCCTGGAGTTCAGGCCCAGCCTGGCAGAGTGGGCATCCCATAGACATCTCAGATGGGGGATGACAGGCTGAGTGTGATGGGCAGGGCTCTGCCTGGGAACAGCCAGAGGCATTTTTGGCCTTGGGTGCCCAAAGCAAAGGCCTGGTAGAGAAAGCAAGTGGGACCCATGAGGCAGGGTGCAGTCTGCCATGGTTATGAACCAGGACTTGGGCTCACCAGGGAGGGAGTAGCCAGGGCAGGCCAAGCTTCTCTCCAAGGAGTGTGGCTACAAAAGTGATTAGGAGAGCATGTGCTTGCTTTCAGATCTCCATTACAAGCTCATAATGAATCAGAAGCCACAGAAGAAAGGTGAGACTGAGGCCCTTTGGTGCCAGATGGGAAGTTCCTGCTGTCCAGAGCAGCTCCTCCAGACCACCCATGCCCACCCGGCTGCACTGGCCCCTGCAAGCTAATCCAGTGGGGAGGAATTCTGGGAGACCCAGATGGATGCCATTGCCCCCTAGCCATGACTAGGTGACTTTTTGCAGCCAAGCAGGCAGAGCAGCAGGGGTTGGGGGGTAGAGGGTGGAGCTGCCCAGAAGACTGTCCCTCATCTAAGCAGAGCTCCTGAAATGGGTGGGAACCCTGGATCAGCCCCTGTCCTCACTGGGGTCTCACTCCCTTCCTGGGTTCTTTCTCTTGGATTGCTGCTACAGCCTGCCCAGTCTCCCCAACCCTGTGCCATGTCTGTGTCTCTAGTGGCGGTGAGACAAGATGGTGGATCCCTGTGCCATTACCCTGCAGCCCCAGGGCTCATATGCTATAGGGGATGATATGTGATTCTGTAGGACTACTGAAGTATGATCACATCAAGGTTGTTTTGACCTAAGTGCAGGATTTACAGTAAGAACTTGCTCTTGTACAAGGAACAATAGATAAACTGTAAATCTTAGAGGCCTTCCCAGAACTGGGGTTTATCAGAAGCCAATGTGGCAGATTAGCATACAAGATGGAGTTGTTTTAGCCTCCACACTTGGGGACTGTCGAGTAAAGAAGCAGAGACTCAGGGACCTTCAGCCACTTGTCCAAGGCACTTTCTCATCCAGTGGTGACCCATTTACCTTGCCTGGCTCCCAGCCAGCCCAGGGACCCTGGTTTGGTTATTGGACTCCCCCTTACATTTGGGGCCAGCTCTCAAATGAGGGGACCATCTGAATGGTGAGCATCCTGGTCCAGGCAGTGTCCAGAGCTGTCCCCTCCTGGGAGACATGCAGAGAATGGGGTACCAGATGAACCCTTTTCTAGTGGGCGCAACAGCTCCAGTGAACTGTTCTAGGAAAGTGTGGCCCAAATTAGTAGTCCCAGCCCTGCAGTCCCTGGGGACCCTGATGGGACACCAGGAGAGATCATGGTCTCATTTAGGACCTGTGACTACTTTGACTTCAAGTCCCCTGCTTTCTGGATGGCCCCTCAGAATACAACCTTCCAGTGGTTTCTGCTCCCTTGGGTGTTTGTTGGGTCTGGGGCTGCCTCAACAGTGTAGGGTAGAGCAGGGAGGACACAGCTCTGTTAGGCTGGAGGTGGACCGGGGCCCCATGGAGACCAGGGGGTGAGCACCGGCAGACTCATGGGCAAAGCCGCCAGGGAAGCCGACATTGTCATGGGCCAACCCCTGTGCACTCTCCTGCAGGCAGCCTCTCCACTTCAAGCGTCCAGTCCATCAAGCCCATCTTTAATTCAGCAGTGTCAGGTAAGTGGGCCAGCATCCTTCATGTGCTCAGGAGGTAAGTGCCCCACTGGGGCCCTAGCCTGGGTGGCTGGCTAGGGGTGCTGTGCAGAGAGTTGAAAGTCCTCTGTTGCCCGTAACCCATGGATTTGGGGGTAAAGGGGCAGCAAAGGGAGCCAAGGAGGGGGGCCCCCAATTGCCCTGCAAGCTGAAACCACCAAGAGGGAGCTGAGGTGGAATGGGTCAGGACTGTGGGCCAGCTGGAGAGAGTCCCTGGGGGGAGGCTACAAAAGTGAGGCAGGGCCTGGCTGGCCACCAGGGCGCGAGGTAGCCAGGTAGCCAGCACTCAGGACAGACCTCACTGAGTGGTCTTTTACAGCAGGGGTCCTAACCACCTGGGCAGCAGACTGGTACCTGTCAGACCAGCAGAGGCATTAGATTCTCATAGAAATGCAAACTATTGTGAACTGTGCATGTGAGGGATCTAGGCTGAGTGAATCTAATGCTCAATGACCTCCTCCCTGCACCCCCCGACCCCAGACTATGGAAAAATTATCTTCCACAAAACTGGTCCCTGATGCCAAAAAGGCTGGGGACTGCTATTCTAGGGAGAAGGATATGCCCTAACTGCCTGGTCGGAGCTCTGTTTGGCCTGTGTCGCCCCATGCAGGCAGGACAGTGCCACCCATGGAGCCCTGGGTACGTGGCATCTTTTGGAGGTTGTGGGATCAGAGAGCCTCTTCTTCCCATCCTGCCTCCCCTATGAGACTGGGCATCCTTATCAGCAGTGGCACCTGCCTTTTCTGTGGAGGGCCCAGCAGACAAAGGGCCTTGACCTTGGAGAGGAAATCCATGCAGGCTGGGACCTGGGCCTCTTGTGCAGTTTCATTTGACCCCAAATGGGAGCCAGCTTTGTTCCGGCAAGTGACTCCAGCTGTTTTCTCTCATAATATAAATGAGAGGCAGAGTCTGGGGGGGAAAATGAGTTTATTTCTGCAACCAGGTTACAGGGAGAGGGGCTGGTATGGTCAGTGAACCCCCTCAAAGCCAGTAAAATTTCTTTCCATATTTATGTCCCACAATTTTTACCCCTCACCCAGAATTGTCTTAATCATTTTAGTGACTACATGTATAACTCAGGGTCGCACTTTGTTTCAAGGTTTTATGGGAGACATTTGAGTAACCCCTTCCTGGTACAGGCTGCTCTGTTGAGCTTAAATGACCTGGGTTATCTGCAAGACGTATTTTAAAAATCACATGTGCTGTTCTCTAATGTTTAAGGCAGCACATCCTTTACTTTCAAGGGCTTAGCTTGGTAATTATTTTGGGAGGGTTCTGAGCACATAATGAGGCTTATGGAAGGTTGCAGTACTCAAAGGAAAAATTTGCTTTCAACAAGCGAGGGGGGGACCCAAAAAAAGCTGGAGGGCTGGCTCCTTGTAGTACAGGCTTTCTCTGCTAGGTAAGTGTTCTAGGAACCCATTGGCATCAGTGTAATGGTTAGCATTGTTGTGAGAGGCTATGTTCAGTTTCAGTGAAGTTTTTTTTTGGAGATTCTTTCAACATGTTTGCCCATTTAAAGATAGGTGATTTACCAGCACATCTGCACTGAGTGTTCAGCAGTTTTTGACCAAAAACAGCATGACCCTATGCCCCCTCCTCCCTATTCACCTGATCTCACCCCCAAACGACTTTTGTTTCCCCGGATTAAAAAAAGCCCTCAAAGGGAAACATTTTGCCCTTGTGGAAGAGGTGAAATAAAAAACGGCAGAAGCACTAAAAGCCATCAAAACTGATGAGTTTAAAAACTGTTTTGAGCAGTGGAAAAAGCAACTCAAAAGGTATATTGCATCAAATAGAGAGTACTTTGAAGGTGACTGAGGTTTAAACATGTAAGAATAAATACACAATTTTTATAAATAAATTATAGGGTTTTTGGGGTCCCCCTTCATATCTTGGTACATTTAGATATACAACTTTGAATTAATTAAACATAAAATGAGCCGGGCGTGGTAGCGCGTGCCTGTAGTTCCAGCTACCTGGAAGGCTGAGGCGGAAGGATCGCCGGAGCCCAGCAGGTCGAGGATGCGGTGGCAGGAGCGTGCCACTGCACTCCAGTCTGGGCGACTGAGTGAGACTCCAACTCAAAAAAAAACCCCCAAAACATAAAATGTCAGAAAGCCCTGTTCCCAGAGCCGTGGCCTATAACAGCTTCCACCACCATGATTATTCTAGAGTGTTCAGCTGGCATTACCCATAGGTTTCATCCTCAGAACCTCATTTATTCCTCTCAACAGCCCTGCAAGGGAGGCAGTTACCATCTCCCCTTTACAGAGGAGAAAACTGAGGCAGGGGCAGGGGCTTGTTGGGCACAAGCAGCTAATCCTAGAGGCGGCTCTTGATGCCTGCAGTAACTGGCCCTGCTGGGTCTGACTTGCAGCCAACTCCCAAGGCAAGGCCAGGCCCCAGCGCAGCTCCTTCAAGGAGCAAGACTACAAAGCTGATGCCCCCCAGAAGACGGACTTGGAAGAGGAGCCCTTCAGCGGTGCCTGGCTGGGCCCCAGGATTGCATTGTAGGTTCCCACCCTGGGACCAGCCCGTGGGCCCCAAGATTGCATTGTAGGTTTCCACCCTGGGACCAGCCAGCTACTTTGCCCTTGCCCCACGGGCCTGTATCCAAGGCTCATGAAAGCAGATGACTGCCAGACTCCATCCATCTGGTGGGTACTGTCTTCCTCCCCTCCCCTGGGAGTCCTGCAGTGTCCCTGTGCTGACCCAAGCCCACAAGAGGGACCAGTGGCAACCCCTAAGCCATTTTATCAGGGAAAAGAAAACAGTGAGTGGGGTTCCTTGGCCTGATTGGATGGTGTTGGTTGGGTGTCTGCTGCTCCTGGCTGCAGCCTGATGTTTGGAGGCACTGGGCTAGCAGGACAGAGCAGAATCAGGCTCTGGTGACTCCAAGTTTCTGGGACTGCCCTGGAACATTTCACAGTACACACTTTGGGTAGTGCAACCAGCAGGACAGGCTTTTGTTTCTCTGCACAGTTCTCAGATCCCCTCAAGACAGGCCCCAAAGTGAGAAGTCCTGCTGGGTGTGGGGTCAAGACCAAGGGCAGCCTGGTGCTAGCTGGTCACCCTCTGAACTATATCTAGCATGCCGTGCACCTTCAGAGGGAAGACAGGTCACAGTTGGTCCCAGAGATTCCCACCTTCTGTCAGAGCACTCTAGTCAGCGGGAGAATGTAGCCAGGCCCATGTCCCCACATGAGCCTCATACTGGCCTGGACATTCAGTTGGGGGGGGAGGCGCTGGGTGGGTGATTAAATGCATCTGAGTAGGTCACCTGTGACTGCTACAATGACTGTTTCAGAGGTGAGGAATCAGAGGACTCGAACGCTGGGGCTGCCTGGGTGGTGGGCAGCCAGCACAGGGGGAGGCAGGCGATGGGGGCACTCTCCTTGAGGAATCTGCCCCTGCACCTGCGCAAGCCCACCACACTTCGGCAATGTGAGGTGGTCATCCGCCAGCTGTGGAACGCCAACCTCCTACAGGCCCAAGAGGTGAGGCCCTGGGCGGGAGGACAGCCCTGGGCAGCCCTATACCCCACAACCCCCACCACCCTCCTCCCCCTGCCTTCCAGCTGCAGCACCTCAAATCCCTCCTGGAAGGAAGCCAGAAGCCCAAGGCTGCTCCCGAGGAGAACAGGCCTAGTTTTCTCAAGTGAGCACCCCGGCCTACCCCACCCCTGCCCCATCTCAGTGATCCCAGCTGCCTGGGGCTTACTGCTGATTTGTATCACCCAGGATCCAGGAGGCCACGCAGTTTCCCAAGGTCTCCTCCAAGAGTCTCTCTAAGAATTGGTGAGCCCCACTGGCACGGGGACTGCGGGGCAGGCAGCCTTTGCAGAGGTGCCTGCAGGGTGGGGGATCCGGACTCAGAAGCAGAGCCGGTCATGGCCTTGCTGGGCTCTGGTCAGGGCCAAGCAGGCCCCACTCACAGGTGGCTCTACACTTTTGAGGACACCTGAGGTAACTGTCCCTCTACCTGCCCCAGTCTGATTCTGAGCTCCAGGCCTGTGACGGAACGTGCCATCTTGCCTGCAAGGAAGCAGATGCTGAAGAGTAGCTTCGCCGAACGGCAGAAGAGGTTGCAGGTGGTGCAGAACCGGCGCCTGCACCGCTCCATGCCCTGAGCCTGCCCCCCACGTGCCAAGCCCAACATTCATCATTTATTATGAAATGGGCTGGTTCTCAAATTGTCCAATGGCAAATTCTCATTAAAAATAACTGTCTTAAATGGTGAAAACAATTTGACCTTTTAAATGACAACTTGGAAAAAGCCTTCATATCTACAGCATGAATGGAATGTACTCTTAGAAAAGCTAGAGTGTGCGGGTTTGAAGTTGAAACACAGTGACAGATGTGGTACGAATGATGTGTCTCTAACAAGGCTAACAAAGATAAGGAGGAAGCAAAATACGCTGGTCTGTTGTCAGTTCTCTTACATCTTGCAAGACAGTCTGCTCAGGGCGCTTCTACTCTCGCCTACTGCTTCCCTGGGGACAGCTTAATGTACATGTGAAGATGGGTTCTATATTACATCTTGATGAGTCCCTTCAATTGAAAGGTAATCTCAGCCCATGCCACATGGTGTTAGAAGTCTTACTCCCCTTGGGGCTCAGTGGACTTCCTAGGATTACTCTTGGGGCTTTAGAGAAAGGTAGTGAATGAATATCCAGAAGCATCAGCCCACCCTTCACATGGACTCTGACGGTAATGGAGGGTGAGGTCACCACCACTTTCCCATATGAAGGGTTTCACTGTTCGAAGGTCCATATTTGGATCCAAAACCTGGTTCTGGGATAAAAGTTCAATTTTCTCCTCTGCCAACACAGCAATATCCTCTTCTTTTTCCTGTTCTTTGGGTTTTTCATTATTAGAAGAGCAGTAGTTTGAGACTCATTGTCCAAGTTGATATTTTCTCACAAACATTTTCCATAACTTTCCGGACTTGGAGCCTGTGACTTACATTTTGCTCCTGGAGATGTGTGAGGTTGGAGGTAGGAAGCATTTTATTCAATTGGGGCATATTTTTATCCACAGTGATGTCAGTTACCCATTGTGGCAGTATCAACTCAGCCAGGCATAGTGGCTCACACCTGTAATCCCAGCACTTAGGAGGGAGTGGAAGAGAGGATTGCCTGAGCCCAGGCATATGAGACCAGCTTGAGCAACTTGGCGAGACCTCTTCTCTACAATAAATCAAAAAATTAGCTGGGCGTGGTGGCATGCACCTATGGTTCCAGCTACTTGGAAGGCTGAGGCAGAAGGATCGCCTGAATTCAGCAGGTGAGGCTGCAGTGGCCATGAGCGTGCCTGGGTAACAGAATGGGACTCTGACTCACACACACACAAAAGAAGCATAGACTTAGTCTCACATCTAACTCCCGGAATCTCGGCAGAGCAGTCTGACCTCCCACTTCACCAAAAAGCACAGAAGTGTGGGGCAGCACTTGAAAATTCCCATTTCCCTTCTGCACTTGGTTCTTCTGCTCCCCATTTACATGGTTTACTTCATTTTCTTCTTCATCTATTGGATTCACATGTGTTCTAGACCAATATTCTAGGAGTGCTTGGAGTAAAAGTCCTCCTAAATTCAATTTTGGATCTGATTCTTCACAGCTACAGAAACCAGCATCTTTTTCAGCTGCAGTCACTCTCATCCAAAGTAATAGTCAACATTGGTGTTTTTAATTATACTGAGAAACAATTTGGCACATACACCATTTAAAATCTTTTCTTAATTTCATCTTCAAAATCTACTTTGCCCATAACTTCAACTTTATATGTACACGCCTTCAGTACAATATGCCATATTATTGGTATCTTTGATTAATATGTCTCATCATTAAGAATGTGACACTGAAGCCGGGCTCG
>CAUYQG010147408.1:0-10389 GCA_963574415.1 Tarsius wallacei | reverse complement strand
CCACGCCCGGCTAATTTTTTGATTTATTGTAGAGATGAGGTCTCGCTTGCCCAGGCGGGTCTCGAACCCGCGGGCTCAGGCAATCCACTCACCTCAGCCTCCCAAGGCGCGGGATTACAGGCTGAGCCACCGAGCCCGGCTCAAAATAAGATTCTTAAATGGGCAAAAGATCTTTTTTTTTTTTTTTTGAGTCAGAGTCTCACTCTGTCGCCCAGGCTGGATTCCAGTGGCACACTCACGGTCACCTCAGTGTCAACCTGCCGGGCTCAGGCGACCCTTCCACCTCAGTCTTCCAAGTAGCTGGAACTACAGGCATGCGCTACTACGCCCGGCTAAATTTTTGACATGTTGTAGAGACAAAGTCTCACCAAGTTGTCTAGGTTGATCTCGAAGCCCTGGGCTCAGGCAATCCTCCCTCCTCGACCTCCCAAAATGCTGGGATAATAGGCTTAAGTCTGTATTCTTACAATACAGTAAGATAGAGAAAAGAAATTGTTATTAAGAAAATCATAAGGAAGAGAGAATACATTTACAGTTCTGTACTGTATTTATTGATACCACCTTACCCGGCCCAAAAGACCAAAACATTTTTCTAAAGAAAACATACAAATGGCCAACAGGTATATGGAAAAATGCTCAACATCTCTAATTATTAGGAAAATACAAATCAAAACCACAATAAGGTATCACCTTCACGCCAGTTAGAATAGCTATTATCAAAAAGACAAAAGAAAACAAATATTGGCAGAAATATGAAGAAAAGGAAGCACTAACTGTTGGGAGGAATGTAAACTAGTACAGTTATTATGGAAAATAGCATGGAGTTTCCTCAAAAATTAAAAATAGTACTGCCATTTAATCTAGCAATCCTACTCCTGGGTATGTCTTCGAAGAAGAGGCAATCAGTATATTGAAGAGCTATCTGCACCTCATGTTTGTGACAGAGCTATTTACAATAACCAAGATACGGAATCAACATAAGTACTCAAAAATAGAAGAATGGGTAAAGAAAATTTATATGTACAGAATAAAATACTATTCAGCCAGAAAATAGAATGAAAAAAATCCTGTCATTTGTGACAAAATAGATGAATCATGTTAAACATAAATCAGAAACAGAAAGATAAATATTGTATGGTTTCATTCATAAGTGAATTTTTTTTTTAAAAAGAGGGGGTGGTATCATAAAAGCAGAGAGTAGAACAGTAGTTACCAGATAATGAGGTGGAGAGTGGGGAGAGAAGGAGTGGAAGAGGTTGATCTGTGGGTTCAAAGCTACAATTAGATAGGAGAAATAAATTCTGGTGTTCTGTGGGACCATAAAGAAATGATAAATGCATGAAGTGATATACTAAATACTCCCATTAGATCATTATACAACACAGATACGCACTGAAGTATAAAATTTTACCCCATAAATATGTACAATTATGTGTCAATTAAATAGAGAAAAAATGAAAATAATAGCACTAGTACATTTTAACATCACTAACATTTTTATGAAAAATAACCATATTTTCTAAAACAAAAAATTAGTAAAAAGAATGGCATTGTTTTACATTTTTGTAAATTTCCTTCAACGTTGGCTTATAGAAGACAGCAGGATTCTCATATCTGCTTCTACAATCAATAATTATTTTGGTTAAAATATATAAAGAATACCTAGCATTGAACAGATATGTAATTGGAAAAAGCAATGAGTATTGTGATAGCTTTTTCAGATAATTATGGATATTTTTCTTTGATACTACACCAAAACACAAGTGGTGGTTAATTATAATGTGGAACCTTAAACAAACTTTTGATATCCTGTTACACTGAAATCCATGGGCCTATCTTGTGCTTTAAAAGAATCTTATTCATGCATGATTTTGTAACATCATATCTTCATTAGTCATTTGTGAAATATTGGTGCACTTAGTTATGATCTTCCCAATATTGACACACTTCATAATATAATAATAGAAAAAGTATGTTTGGCTTTTTTTTTGAGGTGGAGTCTCACTGTTTCCCAGACAGGAGTGGTGGTACGCTCCAGCCACTGCAGCCTCTACCTGCTAGGCTCCAGCGATCCTTCAGCCTCAGCCTTCCAAGTAGCCGGAACTATAGGCATGCACTGGCTAGTTTTTTTTTCTTTCTAATTTATTGTAGAGACGAGGTCTTGCCAAGTTGCCCGGGCAGGTCTTGAACCCGCAGGCTCAGGCAATCCACTCGCCTCAGCCTCCCAAAGTGCTGGGATTACAGGCTGAGCCACCAAGCCCAGCCTAAAGTACGTTCTTTAACATACCTTTGATCTTAGAACAGTCTTTAAATATTGGGAAGCTGTCAATATATCTCAGAGTGGCAGATAACAAGTTTTTTAAAATTCTAGTTTCTGCTTGAAAGGTTAAATTTTTAATTGGCAACAAACACTTGACAGGCTTACTTTGTTCATTTCAAGAAAATGTCTGCAAATACCCAAATCTGAGTAACTACTGTTTAACCATTAGTTGCCCGAACCCAAATTTGAGTAACTACTGTTTAACCATTAGTTGCCTGTAATCCCAGCACTTTGGGAGGCCAAGGCGAGAGAATTGCCTGAGCCCAAGAGTTCGAGATCAGCCTTGGCAACATGGTGTGATGCCATCTCTAACAATAAATGAAAAAATTAGCCGAGCGTGATGGCATGTGCCTGTAGTTCCAGCTACTTGGAAGGCTGAAGTGGAAGGATCGCTTGAGCCCAGCAGGTCAAGACTGCATGGTGGTCGTGAGCATGCTACTGTACTCCAGCCTGGGCGATAGAATGAAACTCTGACTAAAAATAAAACCCCAAAAATCTATTAGTCATGCTTTGAAGTAAAAATGGTGTTCCATGAAAAATGTAGCTAGTTCCTCTCTTCTTTTAGGACTCCAAACACGTATGTTAGACATTATTGGTCTCGTTCTACTTTTTATTATGTTTTTTCTGTATTTTCCATCCTTTTATCTCTCTGGCTTTCTTTTTGGATATTTCTACTGCCCACTCTTTCAATTCACTAATCATTTCTTTAGATGGTATATTACAAACTCACCAACTGAGTTTCTTAATTCCAGTTACTTTATTTTTTAGTTCTAGAATTTCCACTTGAGTGCTTTTAATTGATTACAATTCTCCATCTTCTTTTTTCTTGAACATATTAATCATAATTATTTTAAAGTCCATGTGTGATAATACTAATATCTAGATCTATACCTATTATCTATTTTTTCTTTTGGTCTTTTGGTAAATTGGTCTTACTTCTTGGCATGCCTGCTAATTTTTGAATTAACATCAGACATATTTAATTTTAAAAATGCAGTGAGTGATAATTTGTGGTTCTGTTGTCATCTTTTAGAGAGGATAGTCTATTCTCTGGCAGTTAGGCTAAGGAAGTGGTTCTCAAACTTTCACTTGTATCAGAACCATTTGGTGGTCTTGTAAAATAAAAATTTCTAGGCATCACACCCTCAGAGGTCCTGGCTTAGTAGGTCTGGGAATTTGCATTTTTAATTCGCTATCAGATGACACTGCTGACCTGAAGACCACACTTTGAGAATCATGGGGCTGAGGCAAAATACCTTAATCAACTTTGAGATTGAGCTGATAGGAGGCTAGGCTTTAGTCTTTGCAAGGACTGGTCTACTTCTGGTAAGTTCTTAGAATGTAGCCCTTCTGTGGTTCTAAATGAAAGTCTACTGGACTCTCTTCCTTATCTCCAATTTCTGTTCCCTCAGTCCCATGAAACTACTGAATGCCTTGCCCAGTTTCTTACCCTCATAACTACATCTTCACTAATCAGCAGCAAATGCCTCAAAGGGAAAAACATAGCTAGATGTTGGGTTCAAACTTTTATGATTTCCTTCTCTCCAGGATCATGATCCCTCAAGTCCTTCCTTTCTTAATAACTCTCCAATGCCTTCAAATATTTTTTTCTTGAAATTAACCAGTTTTTCCAGTTATTTTCAATGAGACAGTTTGCCTAAAGTGAAATATGCCTTAGCCTAAAGCAGAAGTCCCAAATCAGGCAATGTTTTAATAGCTGACACTTCCCTCAATGTGGATTAGTGAATTCCAATATATGTATCAACCCGCCATAGTTTGGAAGACTTGAGTCCTTCCTTAATATATTCCTCTCCTCTGAGTAAACTTAAAAAATTAAGTCCAACAACTTGCAAAGCAGTAGTCCAGATACTGGAATTGGTGAGAACTAACTTCCCATGAAGTTCTGTCTGGGTTACCATCAAGACTACTCACATGTCATTTCCACACGCAAAACATATATAGTACTACTATTATACTTAATTATTGTCTGTAATTTCTTCTTTGGAGACTGAATAAAAGTCATAGCAAAAGAAAGAGGTTCATACTCCCTTATCCCACTGCCTACTCTAGAGAGTTTTATTGAATGAGAGAAATTGAGCTAGTAAAAAATAGGAATGGTAGGTAAGATCAAAAAGATTTTACCTGACTTGGAATCTTAAATATTTGAAATCACACGTGGTTTTCATAGAAAAAAATTGAAAACAGACAAAAATATAACAAAAACCAATTGAAATTCTACCACATAGGCTAGGTACAGTGGCTCACGCCTGTAATCCCAGCACTTTGGGAGGTCAAGGCAAGAGGACTGCCTGAGTCCAGGAGTTCGAGGCCAGCCTGGGTAACACAGGAGAACTCATCTCTACAATAAGTAAAAAATTTGCTAGGCATGGTGGTACATGCCTGTAAGTCCAGCTACTTGGAAGGCAGAAGCAGAAGGGTCGCCTGAGCCCAGCAGGTTAAGGCTATAGTAACCATGAGCGTGCCACCGCACTCCAGCCTGGGTAACAGAGTAAGACTCTGACCACTCCCCCCCCAAAAAAAATTCTACCACATGGAGATGATCCTATTTTTATTTTTTAGTATGCATGTCTAGATTTTATGTATGCATATATAACTGTATAGTGGGCCAGGCACAGTGGCTAATGCCTGTAATCCTAACACTTTGGGAGGTTGAGGTGAGAGGATTGCCTGAGTCCAGGGGTTAAAGACCAATCTGGGCAACTTGGTGAGACCATATCTCTACAATAAATCAAAAAGTTAGCCAGGTATGGTGGCGTATGCCTGTGGTTTCAGCTACTGGGAAGGCTGAGGTGGAAGGATCGCCTTAACTTAACACATCGAGGCTGTGGTGGCCATGAGTGTGCCACTACACTCTAGCCTGGGTGACAGAGTGAGACTACTCAAAAAAAAAACTACATAGTATACATAGTTTTTAAAAATAAATATTATACATATTATTTTGCAATCCATGTTAAATATGAGTTTTACCATTTTAAGAAAAAAAATATAAAAACTAAAACCACTCCAGTACTTGAATTGTAAATATTTTTGAAGAAGGAACATTTTTATTCATTTTTATCTAGATGGATAGTCCAAGGCTCACAAGAAGTGATGTGCTTAACTTATGATTGCCTTTAGGACATACTATGTTTTCAGTAAAGTCTAGGTTCTTCTACTTTCTAAAATCTAGACCAGGGGGTCATCAAACTATGGTCCTTAAGGCTAAATCGGGCCTCACATTTTTGTAAATAAAGTTTTATTGGAACTACAGAACAATGGAGTCAATATGGTCTACAAAGGTCAAAATATTCACTATCTGATCCTTTACAGAAAAAAATTGCTGATTCCTTTGCTAGACCAAATTCACACTCAGTACTTCTGGCTCTTTCTGAGAAGCATCTGCAGTCATTCATGAGTCTGAAAGCAACAGGATTTTTTTCCTGCTATGAAAAGACAGATATAGGCTCAAAAAACAGAAAAAAAAAAACTTCTAAGGCATAATAGAGGCCATGACTTCCCATTTATCCCCTGGCCTTGTAGCATCCAGATAAAACTAGCCCAACATTCCCCTTTCACAGTGGCATGGCAAGAAATTCAGATGCCAAAGTCCTATAATGATCATATCCATTTTATCATGTTTCCTAGAGGGTAGAAGGCATTTTTCATTGTTTTTGCTATGACATTGAGATTATATAATCAGTGGTATTCAAGTAATTGATTATAGAGAATTAAGCATGATTTCACAGATACTTGTATACTTTGTTCTCTGCTGCTAAAGTTTAAAGCGCCCCTTCATGGCCAGGCTTGATGGCTCAGCCTGTAATCCCAGCACTCTGGGAGGCCAAGGCAAGTGAATTGCCTGAGCCCATGGGTTTGAGACCAGCTCGGGCAACTTGGCGAGACCTCGTTGTCTCTACAATAAATCAAAAATCAGCCAGGCATGGTAGTGCGCGTGTGTAGTTTCAATTACTTGGAAGGCTGAAGTGGAAGTATCACCTGGGCCCAGTAGGCTGAAGGTGGGGTGGTTATGAGTGTGCCACTGCACTCCAGCCTGGGCGACAGAGTAAGACTCCAACTCAAAAAAATAAATAAATAAAACACCCCCCTTCACATGCTGGAGATGGCCCAATGTTGTCTCAAGAAATTATGCAAAATACCTAGCAAATCACCAATGGATATTAAGAAATTCATAATAAATAATAATAAAAGACCTAAAATATCTTCTGACAAGAATAGTGAGGTGGTAAAGTACCCTGGCATGGAAATCAGATGCCTGGGTTTGTACCAGAGTCCTTCAGCTTACTTGCTACATGATCAAGGATAAATTATTTAAACAATCTAAATCTAAGTTTATTATACAATTGAGACTTAGTAGCTGTAACAGATATATAAAAATAGTTTGTAGGGCTGTTGTGAAGATTAAATGCAAAACCATGTAAAACACTTAGAATAGTACTTGGCACACAATACCCACTACAGCTTAGTTGGTGCTACCACCACTACCACCACCACCATCATCATCACAACCAGCACTCCTACTACTACCTTATTTTCACAGCCATATGAAAAGATCACCAGTGGTAATTTGGAAAATAAACAAAGGATAGGTGTGCCATGATATCCATCCCATCTACTCTACTAAAAGAGTTCCCGTTAATTATTTTTAGCAGAAACAAATACCTCAGGTCTTAATTCCCTTAAAAATATGTTCTATGAAGGTTCATAGGTTTATCTAAGTAAAATAAAACTACTCTAAGCAGAAGAATGAAAAAGAAATAACCATAATTTCCAAAGAGAGAACAAAGCTGCTTTCCCAAGAATGATAAGAAAATAAATTTTTGTCTGGAATTCAATTGGAAATTGGTTTTTGAAATAGCTTTAAAGAGTCCTACACCTCAAATCTGTTGGGAAAAGAAGGGTACTTAAATTGTTCACTCCAAACAGGAAAAGAATCAAGTTGAATATGTGTCTTTCATAGATGTCTCCAATAGCATATGTCTTTTATTATATAATATCTTTGTGTATTATATGACATATAAATACATTATATTAAAAAAGATATACTATATAAATCTTTTGTAGTATATGTCTTTTACTGACCACTGAGGATGCTGTTGTCATTAATTACAGAATATTTAATGTTCTTATAAAACAGTTTGTCATTCCCTGCACTATGCCCTATGTACAAGAATGTCAAAAAAGACAAGGGGCTAAATTCTTTTTTGGAGGATATAGTTGATTATATGCTGCCAGAGCCCTATCAGACAGGTTTTAGTTGAGGTTTTCCTTGCTGTTTCTAATTGAGAATGGGAGGCTAATACTATGGTACAGTAGAAAGAACAGTTACCTGGGTTGTCACTTCAGCTCTGCCATTAACAACTTGTTTGGCCTTATGAGAATCATTTAATCTCTTGGGAATTTAGTTACTTCATTTATAAAATAAAGGGGTAAATCTATAGTTTTTAAGATTCTATCTAGCTTTAAACCCTGAAGAATCCATATTTATGTTGCTTCTAGGCAAATGGTCTCTAAGTCTTCTCACTAAAATGTCTATTCATCAGTACGGCCAAATACTAAATTTCCTATATTCTATAGGTCACGTTCTTTAGCACGGTCCAACAGAACTTTGTATGATAATAAAAATATTGTACCACACAGTCTAATATGGTAACCACTAGTAACATGTAGTTACTGGGTATTTAAAATGTGGTTGGTGTGACAAAGGAATTTTTAATTTCATTTTAATTAATTTACATTTAAGTAGCCACACATGGCTACTGACTACCATATTGGACATCATAGTTCTAGAGTCCAGAGAATCCATTATGGACATTATTGTGAAGCCATCTCCTTAAACCTGAAAATCAACCAACCTAACATAAGCCTAACAAAATTTTGCCAAGAATGCAATGTACTAATCAGTTAAGATTAAAAGCAACTAATTTCATTTTCTTCTCAAAGTTCTCACTTTTCTTCTATGCATCCCAGAAGCAATATTATAGCAATCTTACATTTTTATATGTGGTACTTTTAAGTAGCATGATGTAGTGCTGGGGCTCCCACCTTTAAGACAGTTCTATAGCTATAGTTAATAGAAACAAGCTCACGGATACAGAATACTTTAGAGCTACTTTTTCCTAATTGCAGCATTTATACTCTGTTGTTTCCATATGCCTTACCCTGTACCACCCCACTTTCCCTCTGCCCCCTTCGACAAAGAGAGCTCCAAGAAAACAGACTGTTACCTCCTTGCGCAGGCCTGCATAGCAGAATGAAGGTCAAGAGATGCGTGGAGACGAATAGCAAAAAAGGTAAGTGGCTGCTGGGAAAGACTGCAGTCTCAGCACCCGGTCTCCCTTGGAAACTAGAAAAGGCTTGTACTGCCACTGCTATCCAGCAAGCCAGAGGGAAAGCCTGTAATTTGCTAAGAAGCTGCTACTAAGGAGAAGGAGAAGGAAGGGGAGGAGAAAAGAAAGAGGAGGAAGGCAAAATCTTGGGACTCGGCAGAGCCAATGCTGCTAATAGTTCCCAAAATACCATACCATTAGATGCATATTTTATACACTGTACCAAACCAATCAATACTACTGCTCATCTGATAGGGAGGGGAGGGAGTGAAATTCTTCATGTGAAAGAAGGTAGAGCAAAGTGAGATGCAGCATTCTCATTCTGGATACTATTTCACCTGCCCTTGGGCTACGCTAGTTGCCACATCAGGCATAGCCAGCTGGCAAATGCCAACAGTGGTGAAGAGATAGATAAAAAAGAAACACATGACAGACAAAAATGCAGGAATGAATTTAAGATCTGCTAAAAATGGGCTAAAACTAGATAAAGGAAGACTGCAAGTACTGTTCAATTTGACAAGCTAGCTACAAATTAGGAAGATTTCTAGATCTAATATGTGTCACATATCAAGATATGATCTGATTTCATAATTTAGGACGACTGTATTCAAATGCTCATGTATCATTTTGGCCTCTCTAGGTCAACACTGAGATCAGAGCTGAAGTTTATGCAATGAACCAAAGTTACAATCCTATCAATAAGAATTTTTTAAAAAGGAATTTCCCAGCCGAGTGCAGTAGCGCATGCCTGTAATCCCAGCACGTTGGGAGGAGAGGCGAGAGGATTATCAGAGCCCACAGGTAAGCAAACAGCCTGGCCAACATGGCAAGACCTCATCTCTACAATAAATCAAAAAATTAGTTGGGCGTGGTGGTACACACCTGTAGATCTAGCTACTCGGAAGGCTGAAGCAGAAGGATCACCTAAACCCAGCAGGTCGAGGTAGCAGAGGCCGTGGGCGTGCCACTGCACTCTAGCCTGGGCAACTCCAACTCAAAAAATAGATACGTAAATAAATAAAAAGAATTTCCCTCAGTCAAACTAAGCATTTCTTAAAACCAGACTCATAATTTTCTGGCCCAAAATGTCAATAGTCCTCAGTTTGCAGGGGTTGAGGTCAGCAAATTTTTTCTGTAAAGGGCCAGATAGTTCTCTTTTAGGTTTTACAGATCTAGTCAACATGTCTGTTGTAGCACCAAAGCAGTCCCAAACAAGAAGTAAACAAATGGGCGAGGCTATGTGCCTACTGTTTTGCAAGTTTCATAGGCAGAAGCAAGCAGTTTTCAACAGAAACCACATGGCCTGCAAAGTCTAAAACATCTACTCTCTGGTCCTTTACAGAAAATGTTTTGCTGATCCCTGCTCTAGACTCTAAGTTGTATATCACCAAACACTGGCTCTCACCAAACAGAGAACTCTTTTTGCTTTATAGAGTCTGGTAATTCTATGACCTACCTTATAAGTACTACATCATCTTGAATTATTTTCCTTCTGAACATTTGTTCCACTAAAAACACAGCAGCCTCAAGTGCCAAAGCCGCTTTCACAATGACAATGTTTTACTTATGTAGATCACTCTACAGTTAGTTCACTGGTCAGAGCAGGTGTTACTGATGCTAAGAATGGCAAATTCAAGCACCAACAAGGCCAGTCACTGCTGCTTTATTTCATACCTGTAGGCTATACCAACTGGACCAGACCAACTGTCTCAAATATTTATC
>CAUYQG010147407.1:0-47573 GCA_963574415.1 Tarsius wallacei | reverse complement strand
CATGATGTAAGCTTTTAATGTATAACAAAGGGTTCATTTTTGTGGAGATAAGGGGGGCGATAAAGGGACTATATAAGCATGTGAGAATTGAATAAAAATTGGCAGAGTCTTGAGCTCTACCCAAGAAGGCAGGCTCCTGTTGTTGTTCTTTGCCGTTCCTGATTCTCCCATCTCAGGCCCTGACTCTCTCCTGGAGCTGGTCTCCAGCATCTCTTTTCCTATTTGGATAAGCCAGATTTCCTTTTCTTGTCTAGTTGCCCTAGCTAGGACTTCCAACACACTGTTGAGTAAGAGGACTGAGAGTGGGCAGTCTTGTATTGTTCCAGTTTTCAGGGGAAATGTTTCCAGTTTCTGTCCATTTAGCAATATGTTAGCTGTGGGTTAATCATTGATGGCACTTACTACTTTGAGGTATATTGCTTCTATACCTAGGTGTTTGAGGGTTTTGATCAAGAAGGCATTCTGGATTTTATCAAAAACCTTTTCTGTATCTAATGATATAATCATGTGGCACTTGCTTCTATATCTGTTGATGTATTTAATGACATTTATGGTCTTGCAAATGTTGAACCAGTCCTGCATCCTGGGGATGAAACTTACTTTGTCATGGTGGATGATTTTTGAGATGTGTTTTTGGATCCAATTTGCTAGAATCTTGTTGAGGATTTTTGCATCTATGTTCATCAGGGATATTGACCTGTAGTTCTCTTTTTTTGTTGGATCTTTACCCAGTTTGGGTACCAGTATGACGTTAGCTTTGTGAAATGATTTGGGGAGAATTCCATCTTTCTCAATTGCCTAGAATACTTTCAATAGGATTGGTATCAGCTCCTCCTTGTATGTTTTACAAAATTCTGCTGAAAAGCCATCTGGTCCAGGGCTATTTTTGTAGGTAATTTTCATGTGACACTGTCAATATCCTGGGTTGTTATTGGTCCATTTAGTGTCTCAATGTCTTCTTGTTTCAACCTGGGGATGTTATGTGATGTTAGAAAGTCCTCCATTTCATTTAGGTTATGAGGTTTGTTTCCATATAGGTGTACATAATAATCTCTGATAATCTTTTGTATTTCTTCAGGGTCAGTTGTGATTTCATCTTTTGTATTTCTGATTGTGTTTATTTGGGCTTTTTCTCTTTCTCTTGGTCATTCTGGCTAGAGGTTCATCAATCTTGTTAATTCTGCAAAGAACCAGCTTTTTGTTTTGTTGATGTTTTATACAATATTTTTTATTCTATGTCCCGTATTTTGAATCTTATTTTGGTGATTTGGATTCTTCTGCTACAGTTGGGGTTTTGGTGGTCTTCTCTTTTCAGCTTCCTTAGGTGATATGTTAGGCTCTCAACCTGTGATCTTTCTGTTTTCTTGATGTGTGCTCATAGAGATATAAATTCCCCCTCTGAGAATTGTGTTCATGGCATCCCAGAGGTTTTGGTAAGATATGTCTTCATTTTCATTTGTTTCCAGAAATCTTTTAATTTCTGCTTTGATTTCAGTGTTGACCCATTAGTTGTTCATCATCATGCTGTTTAGTGTCCATGTCTTTGTGGGTTTTGGGGAAATTTTGTTGGTGTTGATATTTATTTTTATTTCACTGTGGCCTGAGAATGTACATGGTAAGATTTCAACCCTATGGAATTTTTTTATGCTTCATTTATGGCCAAGGATGTGATCGATCTTTGAGTATGTTCCATGTGGTGATGAGTAGAATGTATATTCTGTGGTTGTTGGGTGGAATAATCTGTAGGTATCTTAATAAGTCCATTTGGTTGAGTATCATGTATAGGTCCTGAATCTCCTTGTTGGTTTGTTTGCCTCGATGATTTATCTAGGGCTGTAGGTGGGGTATTTTAGTCCCCTGCTATAATAGTGTTAGAGTCAATATCTTTTTTTTAGTTTACTTAGTAGTTGCTTTATAAATGCTGGTGCTCCTGTGTTGGGTGCATGTATGTTTAGTATGGATATTTCTTGTTGAAGGATGACTCTTTTAACATTATGTAGTGTCCTTTTACATCTTTTTAAATTTTTGAAAGTCTAAAGGTTGTTTTGGTTGATATTTGGTTTGCCTTCTTTTGTGATGCATTCGCCTGGAAACTCGTTTTGCATCCTTTATCTTTGAATCTATGTATGTCCCTTTTGTCGGAATGTGTCTCCTGGATGCAGCAAATAAGTGGGTCATGGTTTCTTACCCAGTTTGCCATTCTATGTCTTTTCAGTGGTGCATTTAGTCCATGCACATTCAGGCTGATTATTGAAATGTGCTTGTTTATCCCTGTCAGGTGTTCTTATAAAGTTTTTTCTTTGTTTGCTTGTTTTCTTTTGGCTTTGGGATTGATGTATGTATGTTTTCAAGTTTCTTGCTGCACTGTATTCTCTGTTGATTCAGTGCTCTGCTGTTCTCTTGGAAAGTGTGTGGTTATTTTATTTTATTTATTTTTCTTTTTTTCTACTGTGCTTAATACCTTTTAAGTGTCTCCTGTAGAGCTGGTCTGAAAGCTGCATCATCTCTTAGGGAATGGATGTCTGGGAAGGATTTTAATTCTCCATCACTGATGAAGCTGAGCTAGGCTGGATAGGAAATTCTTGGTTGAAATTGTTTATCTTTGAGGACTTTGAATATAGGACTCCAGTCCCTTCTTGCTTGTAGTGTTTCTGCGAATAGATCTGCTGCTATTCTGATTGGCTTTCCCTGGTAGGTAGTCTGACCTTTCTCTCCTGCTGCCTTTAGGATTTTTATTTTGTGCCTACTTTGTGTAGGTGAATTGCTATGGGTCTAGGGGATGGTCTTCTCATTTGATGTCTTGTGGGGATTCTCTGTATCTCTTGTGCTTGGCTGGTCACATCTCTGGTGAGATGGGTAAAGTTTTCTTGGAATACTTGCTCCAAGTTGTTCTCCATTTCCGTTCTACTTCTGGTTACCAATCAGGCATAGGTTCGGCCTCTTGATATAATTGCACATCCCTTGTAGGCTTTGTTCTTTCTTTCTGAGTCTTCTTTCTATGTTTTTTACAGATTGGGCTTATTCCATGTTCTGGTGTTCAAGTTCTTGGATTCTTTCTTCAGCTAGATTAATTCTGCTTTCCATGCTTCTCATCTTGTTATTTATTTCCTGATGAAATTTTTTATTGCCAAAATCTCTGTTACAATATCTTTCATTGTTGCATCTTATCTTTCTTGAGTCTTACTATTTCCATTCATTCCCTAATCACTGTCATATTCTGGGACCAGTTGTTGACTCCTATTGTTTGGACACCAAGGTCTGATTTTTCAGGAGTTTCCTCTTTGGTACACTTGTATTTGCCTGTGGTCTTCTTTTGATTTTTCCTCATTTTTGACAGATCTCTTGTTTTTCTCTTTAGCTCTGCTATTCAGTGTCAGTAGGAGAGGCTTTCCCTTCTGATGTTTGCTCTGCCCTCTATTCTTCCCTAAACCATGCTCTGGATTTCTTCTACTTTGATATAGGATGATAGATGGGAAGCTTTGCTGACTCTTGTAGTTTTTGAAAGTCGAATAAAGTAGGCAATGGGGTGCTGGGATTCAGAAACTACTTGCAAATTACAATGTTCACTTATTGTGCTATGTGTTCCTTGAGACCCACTCCCCACCACCAATCTATATGAGGATGCAAAACAGAAACCAACTCAAAAAACAACTGAACACACACACACCCCCCAAAGCAAACTGGAATAACAACAAAGTGAAGCAAAACAAACAACAAGAAGACTGAACACACATGCCTAGCACAAAGTGAATGGAGAAGAGAAACAGAAAGACCAGAAATAAAAATTATTATAATTCCAATCAAACCCTCACACATATATTGACACACATCTTAAACTATAAAAAATGAAAATTTAAAAAACCCCAGAAGAACAGAAGTGCAAAAACAAACCAACAACAGCAACCAAATTGAAAGATGAACCCTCAATCATTCAAATACACACATAATCAGAAAGCAACAAAAAAAATGAAGGAGCAGAAAAAGAAAAAAATGAAAAAAATTTGGGGGGATGCAGATCAAACCCTCACATACACATCATTCACAAAGGAAAAATATTTTTAAAATATATGAACTAACAAAGAAACAGACAAAATATTTTTAAAAATTAAAAAGACACCTGGCCTCTTGGGCTGTGTAATTGTTCCCCTAATCAGGTCTCTCCTGCTGAGCCACCTCTTTCACTCTCTCCTCAGTGTCTGGTGCAGGGAAGAAGGAGGGGCAGTGGAGGTGGGTGGGACTGCAGTCCTCCCCTCCCACTCTCACATGGCCAGAGAGTTCTCCTCTGGTGGGGAGGTATGGGATTATCTCTTCCCCAGGTATTTTCTCACAGGGGTGCCCCATCCAGGCTTATCCTTGAATAGAATTCTCCTATTGTGACTGATATCCAGACTTTGCCTGGGTTTGTCCCTCTCAGTTATGGCCCAGCTGTGTGTGTCTGACATTCAGAGTATTGGTAAGGAGAAGAGGGTTTGGGTCAGCCCCAGAGTCACCACTGATCTCTTTGGAGTCCTTCCTTGTCCTTTTCTGGCCACACACTTTGTCCCACTGCTGGATCAGGGTAGGTGGTGAGGCACCTGGGACTCAGCACTTGTCAGGTCCCTTTGAAGTTTGTGCTTTCAGGATATTTCCTCTGGGTCATGGTCAATCTCTTTGTAGTTGATCTCCCAGTCACAGAGATTGGGTCTGTTGCTCCATGGTGAGCAAGTCAGGGCACTTTCCTGTCCCACCTTCAAGATAGTGCTGGAGTGCCTCTCTTATCCTCTTCCATGGGACTTTGCCTCTGGGCTCCCTCCACAGCCCCTGCTGCCAGTGCCCTGCCAGGTGCTGAAGTGGTGAGGCAAAGCCTGGAGCCAGCAGTCTCTCCTGCTGCAGTAGTGAGGCAGAGCCTAGAGTGGTAATCTCTTCCTGCTGCTTCTTCACAGAAAAACTTTTGTCCATTAAAAAAAAAATGGTGCTTGGCTTCTGCAACCTGGGAAGAACAGGGACCAAGCAGAGAAGTTGTAGCACCAACGCACCAGGGCCCTGGCTACTTGCTCACGAGTCCCCACTTAGTCAGTCTCTCCTAGCATTTTCTTCCCAGGGAGGGTTTTGTTGATTTTTTAAAAATGGCACTCAGCTTCTGCATCTTGGGAATTGCTAGAGTCCAAGCCCAGCAACTGCAGCACCAGCCACTGCACCAAGAGAGCCCTGACCACTACCTCCCTAGCCCACCCTCAGTCAGTCACTCACATGCCCACTCACTCACCAGCATGTACACAATTTTTTCCATACACTCACTTGCTCACACCAGGACTCGCATAGTCTGACTGTCTTTGCCCCATCTTCCTGACCTCTCCAGTCCAAACTTTTCATAGTCAATGGCATGCATGCTTATACACACAAAAACACACTTGTACACATGCACTCACAACTTTAACACATGTAAGTTAATTGATGTTGACAACAGAAGAAACCCTCATCCTGCTCATTTCCACTCCAGTTTAAGTGACTTCCTGTGAGCTCTGCTCTCATATGTGTTTGTTTGTTGTTGCACAAAAACAGTAGTGTCAGGATCACTTAGGATTCCTATAAAAGAGCTAGTAAAGATTCAACTTACACTTCTTAGGAACATATTATTAAAATGAAAAGCATGTTATTGCACATTTAAAGTTGCATTGTTTGTGCAGGCTTTGGTATAGAAATATGCCAAAGGTCACCCTGATGGTGTTGCTATGGAGAAATTGGTACTTAGGGGAGCTGGCTGCTGAGTCCAAGATCACTCCATGAATGACACCCCCGCCCCATGGCTTAAGCATTTGCATCTCTGGTAGTCTAGCTTTCTCTTTTCTTCCTTCATAGAAGGAAATTTACTGTTGCTGTGAATTTACTGAGTTCAAAATATTCTAAGCACCAGGCATTGATGGACATAGGGCACTAATGGAAGAAAGTGAATGTACCAGTAACCGACACACAAAAGCAAAATCACAAATAAAATATTTGGGTGTTCTAGAGATTGAAACCCGGTAAAATAAGATAAGAAATCCACCTATAAGCATGTACTTTATGAAAGATTCATTAATTGTCCCTCTTACACCTTTACCGCTTCTCCAACTTTCTGACTTTCTTACTTCATATGGATGATATCACCCTGGACCATTGTCTAAGGCTATATTCTATACCAATTCTGAAAATTAGTGAAGTCTTCCAAATCTGACTGTTCTGTATTTTACAGATCAATGTTTCCTCCCCTCTGCTAGCTTATATACACTTTAAGGCAAGAACCATGTTTTGCTGTCTGCTCATCCTAAGACATAGCAGAGTTCCTCCCTCACAGAAACTGTCCAGGAAGTGTTTATTGATATAAACTATCAGTAAAAATTAGAAAACCGTAAGACTAATCCTAAACTCCTTGCATTTGGTTGGGGAATAAACAGGGAATCTATGTCTTGAATATAAAACCATTCAACTCACCTTCTCTATCTTGCTTATTTTTATGATTTTTTCTATTGGAATAATAGTAAAAACTCTCTAAGAGCGTGGAACATAGACATTTTTATAAATGTTTGCTTGTTGAAAAATTGCACTTTGCTATGAATGAAGGATTTACAATTTTCTACCTGAAAGACTTCCCTGTCTCTCTTCACTGATTATTAACACCTTTTCAAAGAGACTAACAGAATCTAAACATTACCTTCAGTGTGTATAGCTTCTTTCTTTGTTTCTCTTTCTTTCTTTCACCTTTAGTGACAAGCATTATTATATGTTTTGGTCACTAAATGTCATTCTTTTACTATTTTAAAATTGGGGCACAAAAATTTCATTTAGGGGCAAATTCTACATCAAATCATCTCATTCTAAAAACCACCATAATTTTAAACATCTTGAGGCTATGACAGATCCTTGACAGCTGGACATTAGATAAATGGGAAGGTGGGAAAAGCAACACAAAATCTTCATTAATAAAGAGCATACGCAGGAAGGATCCTCTCATAGCATGTCTTGTTGAAATGATAAATGTGGAAAATTAATTTAAGAAATAGCATGCAGGGTCACTTTATAACTGAAACCGAGGATAGAATCAACCACTGCATGCCTCTGAAACATAAAGTTGAAAAAGAAAAAAAAGGTGAGAGGCTTTGGATGTTCTGGTTACCTACCAATTGGATCACCTAACAACTATCTTACCTGAATCCACCATCTTTGCAAATGTAACAATGGGTGCACACAGACAACACACATTAATAATCTTTCCAGTCCAAATAGGATCAGTGATCAGGTAATTAGTCACACAGCCGTCCGCAGGCTTTATTCCCTGCATATTGTGTGTAGAGGCAGATGGATATAAACAGGAGTGAGAAAAGAACTTGGCTCACTGGATGGCTCTCTTGGAGGAAGGAAGTAAGTCAATTGATACATAGCTGGTTACCATGCTCTTTGACTAAAAAGACTCAAGAAAACTTTACTTAAGATTCCACAGCTCATCCTTTTCTAGTCAAAAAAGTACAACTAGCTAGTTATAACTTAATCTTTCTTAATAATCATCAAACATTTTAATTAATTTTTTCAGTTTTTATATTTGTCTTTTCCTATCAAAAATCAGAGATGACTATTATATTTGGTAAATACATTGACTAATGTATTTTTATTAAAATTGGTAGGATTTTAAGTTACAGATAGAATATTGTCTGTTGCTTAAACAGGTATACAAATATAGAAGATAGCAGCTTATTTTTATAAATGAATTTTTTTCTATTGATTTCCCTAAAGATCACAAATCTGTTGATCAAGCAAAGTCAAGTTTATTAGATGATTTGAAGTATCAGAGAACACCACCTCAAGAGGGTCAAGAGAGCAAATGAAAGAGGATATTTACAGAAATGTATAGAGGACACTTACATAATAGAAACATCAAATCAGAATTTATAATAGCTTTGGATTGGTTGGAACAGGAATATGCAAGTTTTGATGAAAAGCTACTAGTCTTGATAAGTGAGCTGTTTTAGTTGGCTGTTAGTATTATCTTTCAAGAGCAAGTATCTTTCAGGAACTAAATTATTGTTGCTTGTTATCAATGCTGTTTAATATTAGGAACAAAAAAACTGGGGGGGGGAGGGGGAGGGGGATGGGATTAATGGTGGTGGGTATCTATCTGAGGATGGGGAGTCACCTCTTATCAACAAGGGTACCTGAACGAAATATTTTTGTATGCCTAACCCCTAACTGTACCCCACAATAACATAATAAAATAAAATAAAATAAAATATAAAAAAAAAAAAGTCAAAATGTTTGCTAGAGAAAGTTCCTCTTAGAGTAGGAAAACACACAATATGATTAGTTTAATCAAATAAAAACAAGTTCTGCTAACTTTTTCAAAATGCCAGAGTATAGTGAGGTAGGTTCTATGCTTTTAGCAGCTCTTCATGAAAGGAATAAAGCCACAGGAGTTACAAAATTAAAAGGGGCCCTGCTGCAGATGCCTTTGAAATTTATATTTTACAATTTTAAAAAGATGAACAAATAAGAAAATTATTAATAGCTTATACATTTTTTAAATGAAATAAGCCAATTGCTGTCCCAAAAACACCCAGTTAAAAGTGAAAATTGGACAAAAGGATTGTAGAGTGTTTGAGAAATCAGATTAAATGGATTTACATGGTCTTAAAAAGAATTTGTAAACTTAAAAAATTATTTTCAGAACAGCCCTGAAGAAGGAGAAGAAGCATTGTGGACTCACAACAGCAGAGCTAGGACGTAGAAAATGATGTAATTAGCGCCATGGCAGGCTTCCCACCTGGAGTATCAGGAACTCAATCCTGAATAAGAGGTGACTCTGCAGGCCTGGCCACTTGACTCCATGAGGCTTTTCCACCTCACTTGAACCTTCCTTTTCAGCACTATAAGAGAGCAGGCTCTCTATTGCATAAAAACAATCATGACCTTTATCAAGACAAAAAAGTAAGAATGTGTTTGAAGTAAAGTCCAGTGATAAGTGCAATACCATCTGATGGTCTTGCTTTTCTCTGAGTGAGGCGGGAGGTAAATCCAGGTTGGGATGGATAGACTGGGATAAAATGTAAGGGTAAATATAGAATTCCTTTAGCGGTCAAGAAGGGAAGTTGTGGTGGGAAGAAAAGTGTGGGAGAAAAGGGTAGATATGCAGTTGTTGGCTGAGCATTGACTGTTTGAGTTTTGCATTTCAGTGGAGGATCTGTTGTCAAAGGAAATAAGGATGTACAAGATGCAGCTTAGAGGTGCACTGTGCAAATGATGAGAGCAGTTTGATGAAGAAAGGTGGAAATCAATGTCATTTTCATCAAGGAGAACAAGAATGTGTCAAGTTGGGTTCCCAGATGCATCCATCATCCCTGTTTCGTGGGAGCTAGGGTGTATGACTTCAAGCCAGGTGCCAATGTGTCTGAGTGAGAAGAGGAAAGCCCAAGAAGCTGACAATGTCAGTAACACAGAGAGATTTACTACGGTAAAGCACTCCCAAAGTGCTGGGTTTTGCCCATGGAAGATAGAGTAGAAGTCTGGCCATAAAATTAGTGAGCAAAGAGAATACTGGTGCTACCTGCTAGTTTGATGATGGTTGGAGAATGGGAACTGATGTTCTTAAAGTTGATTAAACTTTAGAAGAAGGCATGTTCTTTGTAGATTCTGAAAACATAGAATGCTTTGTTCACAGTAGACAGAGAGTTCTACCTGGTATATGGAAGGAATTGGAAGAAAATGAAGCAAAAGTATGAGTCAGTAAAAGAATTGTCATGCATTTATTATTAATTCAATAATTGAGATGATATTTATCAAGTGATTTTTTTATGTACCAGGCACTGTTCTAGGAACCAGGGAAACAGTAGGCCACAACATTAAGGAAAAGGCTCTTGCTATCAAAGACTTTAGATTCTTAAGGAGTACTAACATGGACTTTTGAAGTATGTAGGCAGTTTACAAACCTCTCCTTTTCACTTGTCCCAAATTGCTATAACCATATGAATGTTAGATAAAAACAAAATAAAACAAAAATAAAGAAACAAAAAAAATTAAAAAAAAATTTTTTTTTGGAGAAAAGGTTCTCTGGAATAGCAGAAATAGGAAACTGGATTTTGCAAGAGTGAGGAGAACTAGCCACCAAGATTTTTTAAAAATCATTTAAAAGATGAGTAAATGAAATGAAGATGGAAAACTAAAAGGCTAAGACATGAAATTAATATACATTGTGGGATACTCTCAGATCATGTTGTATGTATAGAGAGCAACGTAGACATACATACAGAAACTTAGAAAAATTGTAATTTTTTTGGATATGTGTATTGGTGATACTCTAAAATAGTAATTTTTCCTGTTCCAAAATAGATATGCTGCATGATCTACACGCAGCTTTATAGATAAGCCCTCCACTTAGTCTACCAAAATTATATGAAGGGAGCTTCTAAAACTGTGCCCCAGTGAAAGGGACCATCATTTCTTTTCTGCAGATGTTCTTGTTACATCTGCAATATTGCCATGCACTGTTAAGGAGCTTCCAGTTTCACAACCACTTTTTTGTACCATTCTTCCTTGGTAATTAGAATATGACCTTAAACGTTTTGAAATTAATTAGATATTGAACACATAATGAACATTTGTTTGAAAAAATGTATTATTTTTCTGCCATTGCATAGGGACCAGACCTATGAAAAATAATGCAATAGATGTTTTGTGTCTGAAGATGCCACAAGCAGTACTACTCAGACACGTCTCTCCACAGCATTAATCCGAGATTCTCAAAGCTGGGATCCCTTCTACCTTGCAGCAACAAGTTTAGCAGGGGTTTAAAAGGAAAGCTGACCAGATTTAGAAGATCACTGATAAACATACACATTCTGAGAAGAAAATAAATGGTTTTCTAAAAAACGTAAAACTGTCAAATTTTTGGATGTCAAAATGTAAATTTTTTTACTTTTCCCTTGAACTCTGTTTCATTTGTTCTCAAATTAGCTACTTGACTTGTTCACCTCAGAAGATAATAAGTGTTCTCAAATTAGCTACTGGACTTGTTCACCTCAGAAGATAATAAGTGCTTTAGGCAATTGGATGAGGTTGGGCGGAAGGAAGGTCCGGAGCTCTAGGGCAAGTCAAGCTGTGGAGGAAGGTCTGCAGATGCCTGGCTTGGGGCAGGGACTAAGGGTGAGCCCCACAGGTGGAGAGACAGAAAGAAAACAGTGAAAGGAGGGGAAGACCATAGAGGTACTCCAATAAACTGCTCTGCTACTCTACTTCTTATGCATGGCCATTGGCCAGGATAAAAGTGAAGATGCCCTGATTTCCCTTCAGAGCTGGCCCCAGAAGGAGGAGTGACCAAGTTGCTTTACTGAAAGCAACACTTTCTCATCACTGAAATGACTTGTTTTGCTTGGAATTTCACTATGAGGAGGCACACTTTGTCTTGAGATCCCATACTCAAATCATGTTTCCCTAAAAGTCAGTATTACTTTGCCAGGTAACTTTGGTTAAACCAAAGTTATTTTATTTTTTATTAAAGTTAGAATAAACAGTGCTGAATAAAAATTGACTTTTAAAATTAAAGTCCTTGGCACTTGATTCTGTAATTAATCAGAATTATTTAGGCCAAAAAACAGCAGAAAATATACATTTTAAAATGTATTGAACTCAGAATAGACCTTAAAGTCTTATCTATAATGGCCAAGAAAAAGTTAATTATGTAAATATCATACTAAGTAGTCTGATAATAAATTGAAAATCATGAGGTCATCATTTTTTCCAAGTCAAAAGCAGATTAAATCTCTTGACAGATAAAAGCTTCAAAATTTAATGCTATTTGTATCTGGTTTTGCATAACTTTTATAAAGTATTTCTGTACCAATGTTAACCTTCTTTTATGACAGTACTTCCTCCTAAAAACAACATCAAAAATCTTTTATATCTTGATTATCCCTGGTTATGTCACTTATTGGGAAAAACATTTTGATCATTAAGTACTAAACCGAAGAGTTTAATTTAATCCTTAACTGCAAAGAACAGACACTAATTATGAGTGAATATCCAACTTATGTAATCAACAACAACAAGATTTTTCATAGAATAGAAAGGGCAGTGTGAATGTGATTATAGAATTCTCAATATGATTTTTACTTAAAAACAACAAAATGCACATCCTTTACAGCAGTAGTTGTGTAATCACATTGAATTTGCTAAGAAATGTCTTTATGAGGACACAGTACAATCAGGCATAAAGAACTTTAAATATATAAGACAATTGTTAAACAAGTGACTTAATGTTACACGCATGGGATACAACAATTTTAGAAATACATTTCATGAAAAACATAAAAGACATTCTAACTCCAAAGATTGTAAAGGAAAGTTAAGATAATAAAAATACGTGGCAAGTGGAGAGGGCTTGCCCCCCTCTTTAATAGCAGTAGTTGTATAGAAAACGATTCCCCTTGAACTTTGGAAAATAATTGTTTTCCATGCATTTGTACTTTGTTTTCTGTGGTACATAAGGTAATAGAATAGACTTTAACAAGATTTTTTTCTGTTATCTCTTGTCTCTTTAAAAAATCTATTATTTTGTGTCATGCAATTTGAAAACAAATTGAAAAAAACACTGGAATTTACTTGTTTTGACTCATAACTTGTAGGAAATAGAAAAGTCATCTGTTGTAAAATTAACTGGCATTGAAAAGCTTTCTAAATTGTAATGACTAGCCAGATTATTTTCAAAATGCAGTTGATTACTATTATAATTTACATCAAGTGCATTCTATTATTACACTAGTATTAAAATAATAATAGCCCTCCTCACAATTTGGGCCTATAAACAGCTTTGGGGTTTCTGCCATTCTGATATTTCAGGTCTAAGCATATTCAAACTACATTTTATAAACACATTTACCTTCATCTTTATTAAACAATGCACACTGGGAGTAAAATTCAATATCGTTGTGCCTGCTACTTGCAATTAACTCATCAATAATTTGTAACAGGTGTTTAATATCCAATAAACTCTTCAAGCTTTAGAAAGCTAGACATAAATTTCCTCAGAAACTGGGAGTAATATTTTGCCAAAAATGAATGAATTCAAATATCAACAGTTCATAATTTTGTAGAAATTCAGAGATAATGAAGCTCCAATGAAAGTTAGATCAAATTATCTCATTTCTATCGATACCAACATTTCAATGACATTGACATCTTACACCAAATCTTTGAAATATAGCAAAAATTGAGAGAGATACATATTCAATGTATAAGCATAAAACAGTCCAAATACATTCCTTCCATAAGACATCTTCTCACTTGTGTCATTAGCACATAATGAGGTAAGTAGTTGCCTCTTTGTTTCATAAGATTGGCAGGGCTTGGGAACACCTGTTTATTTACTATTTGTTCTATTAAGTTAACTATACTAAATCCAGACCTCTGAGAAGGATTCTTGGATCCACAATAGAGAACTATGTACATGGTCTACTATTCCATTCCCAGAGTTTCTTGTAAGTACTGGTTTTATTTTACTTTTTCTTTCCAGGCAATGATCAGTCTTAGAAACTGTCTGCTTCCATAAAACTTAAACTTCAGTAAGTGTAAATAAAATGGGGGATTTGAAAGTGTTAGTTAAAAGCTCAAGTCATCCAGGTGGACATAAAGCACACAAGTGCCTTAAAACCAGTCTTCTTTCACACTGCACTCACAGTACATTAGCAATTACTTTGTAAAACTTTATCTCTTTGAGATGGCATTGGTGGGATTCAATACTGATACTCAGTCTCTTCTTTCAGACCTCCAACCAGGTTGACAATAATGATGACTGTGGCCCCTGTTGTAGATACCTGTGCAGTTAAAGACTTTATTTCACCCAGACTAATAAACTGATGATAGGTGGTATCATTTAAAGCAGTGGTTCTCGAATCTTAAAGGTTCTTCAGGATCACCTGTAGGGCTTGTTAACGCACAGTTTCCTGGATATTACTTCCAAAATATCTGATTAAGTAGGTTTAAGATAAGGTGGAAATTTGCATGTCCAGTAAGTTCCAAGGTGATGCCGATGATGATGGTTTAGAAACCACACTTTGAGAATCACTGATTTAGAGCAAAGGAATTCTGACTTTCCATCTGTCACGCACCTGCCACCCTTCTGAGACAGTCTTTTTTCTCCTCTCTCCTTCTGTTTTCCTCCCAATCTTTCTCCCCTTTTTTCTCTCTCTTAAATGATAAGAACTAGGTATATTAGAGTCTAAGGAATTTACTCTTACTCTGAGCCATTATTTGGCTATTAAGGCATATTATCATCATTATTTGAAGTTATCCTCAAACTATTTAAAGTGCTAACTTTCATCACAATCTGAAAATTATAACTCTCCTTTCATGCAGCATAAATAAGAAAAGCAGTTCTCAACTGTACAAAGGGGAGAAAGGAGAGAGTTAAAATACTTTGCTTTCATTGATATAGTGCTGATATTTAACAATATAATCTCCATAAACCTCATATAAAGGATAGTTTTTGCTTTGAGTAGTAAAAGGCACAAGGTAAAAAAATCCCAAATTCTAAGATCTGAAAACAAATTATGGATAATTTGGTAGTATTACTTTTCTCTGAGAGTGATGAATTGAGGAAAAAATGAGAAAATAACAAAATATTAATTATCGTCTATGAAAAGTCTTCTTAAATACTGTGCTCCGTGTCTTTCACTTGAATACAATCAGAACACCTGCTGCTATAATATGAGATGAAAAAACATATTGTCATGAACACTTTTTTTACTTCTAACTTAATTTTAAAGTGAATATTTGAATCAGAAGGATTTTGCAGAGGGACAAATTTGAATATTCAGTGCTTTGACTCCCAGATCTTACATTTGTGCAAAATATAGTCTGTTTATTTGTGTGTGAGTTAAGACCAGGCCCCTCCCTTCTCCTAACCACCTGGTGCTCAGCCTCAGGCCCAGATGGAATTTGCTGGCACTGACTTTCACTGTAATTAAACTGAAAAAAAAAATGCAACTGTATTATCGATGTTCTGGTGACAATCGCTGTCCTTGGTGGCTTTCCTGCTCCACCATGCCCAAGAATTCCCCCCAGGTTGTTGCCTGTCAAATGTCTCCCTCAGTAGACTACAGCTCTTCTGAAGACATATTTGCATCCACTCCCTCATTCCCTAGCACCTAGCACAGTGATAATTTTTAATTTCATCCAGAAAGGCTGACCACATCATTTTTGTTGGTTAGAGGAATATAATAATGTGATTTTATATTATTCTTAAGTCTTTTCTTAAATATTGAAATTATGATGTTAAAATTTTTATTTTAATACAGAGACTTACTGGCCATATGTTGAGACAAGAAATGTTAGCAATGGTCACTTTACAAACCTGAGAAAATTGTGTAAATGTGTAATAAAATTAATGGAAAGTAAAGTTTAATAGTACATATTTTATATAGTTTTGAAAGATAGTTTTTGAATGACCTAATATAATATACTATTTTATATATAAATATTTTCTCAGATGTCACATTGTAACAACAGTCTTTTCTGATTAAAAAAACGAGTGAGTCAACTAACATATGTCTATTATTAATTCAGAGTTAGCAATTGCTACTTCTTTTAGTAGCCAAAAGAAAATTGTTGGATAAATTTTGGTAATTTTTAGGAACCTATTTGAACATGAGATTAAAGTAACAAGAGATTATAAGAAAGATTAGAAATGTTTAAACATTTAATTGACAAAAATTATAAGACACAAACTAAAAATGAAACAGCCTGAAGTAAGTTCAGTTGAAAGTTAAACTTCTATCACGTCTAAATCAAAAGTTAATAAATCATTTTAAACTGACTTTTTTTATTTCCAAAAAACAATAGATTAAAATTAAAAATTAAATTCACAAGTAATTTTAGCTTCACATCATTTGGATAATAAAATTTCTGTTTCCAGTGATTTTAAAAAGAATAGTTTTACTCAAGTATCCTTGTCATGTGAACAAATATTCTACCAGTTTTGCAGTGGTCCTGCTCCATTGGCTGCTGGGAGTGTGCTTATGCTTGTGAGCACAACTTGCTCTGAGAGTTTTGAAATGTTATCAAAGTTGCTGATCTGGGTGGTCAGGGACTTCCGGCTCTCTGTGCTGGTTCGTCCCCTGGTGAGCCGATCCTCTTGGCGATGATGAACTCCAAGGCAACAGCAAGAAAATGCAGCTTTAAATTCCTCTCGAAATTTTCCTGGAAAATCAGAGGGAATGAAAGAAAAAGGAATTATAAGGAAATGTTTCAACAAATCATGAGAGGGTACTACTGAGTTGGTGCCTTGAGCCAAACTAACAATGAGCTGTAATATTTTGCAAAGATGGAGAAAATAGAAAAAGGAAATTGAGCTTATTGGAAGCTTGGTAGACTCCTGAAACGATGAGGTATTTCCATATAATAATGAGACTGTATTTCATGTGTGATACTTTCATGTTTGTTTTATTCCTTTATAGTCATATCTCATGTAGTTGTAAAAATAAGTATATTTTTTTTATTTATTTATTTATTTATTTATTTATTTATGCAGGATTTATTGAGAGGACAGAAAACCTCCCACAGTGGAAGGGAACCCGAAGGGGTTACCCTGGTATATTTTAAATATGCAACTGTAATAAAAGTGGTCATCTGGATGTCCAGAGATATTTAATAATTTTAAAAGCGGTAAAATCTATGTCATACATAGCCAAAATTATGCAGAATTACCCCTGCATCACACTTTAAAAAACTGCTATTGAAACATCAATTTCTCAAAACATATACAAAAATATGCTAAAATATCTAGAATATTTCCAGTTTCATAATCTGCATAGAATAGAACAATAAAGTGAAGGGGGAAAAAGTAGGTATTCTTCATCTTTAAATTACTGGATACTGGAAAACTATGAAAATGAATCAGTTCCCTTTATTAAAGCGAATGACAGCATTGGAAATCATCATTGCTTCTCTCTTAGCCTTAGTTATCCCACTGTGTTTTTGAAGTGGATCTATGAGAAGATGAATGTTCAAGGGCCTACTGCAAGAGCAGCATATGACAAGTTCTCAGTGATTATCATCCACCTCCCCTAACTCACTCTTAACCCCATACTAGGCCTTTGACTTAGTTCTATGGCTTTTGTTGCAAACAACTCTCATTACAACTTCCCAATAGGTTTTACCTGCTAAGTGGAAGGCTCAGAGCTTTATGCATTGCACAATTATTTATTTTTTTAAAGGAAAAGTTATTTTTCACAAATCTAATCGGTAGTCTTTTTGTTTTAACCTATGCAACCAGAAGGCCAAAGATGGAGCTGGGAGATGCTTTAAGTACGCAGAATACTTTTCTTTCATATCAAATCACTATGTATTTAAAGATAGAAATAACAAATAGTCAATGGGTTGGAAAAGAATACAATGTGAATATGTAGCTAAATAAAAACAAAATTATAAAAGTTAATCAGGCAAATGTAAATAAAACAATAGTTATTTAGATTATTTTTATAATTATATTGATTCCATAAAGACAAATTGAGTAAATTGCAGATGCGTGTGTCTTTTAGCTTACATATTTGTTTAAAAGTAATATTATTTTTGGTGAGAAATTTTGAAATAAACTCAAGAGATGCTACACACAAAAGAAATGTAACATAGCAAAATATCTATAAGTGGTTGGGTTCCAGTTCAGCCTCAATTGGGCTACACATTTTGGCAAAGAAATAATTTAGCAAGGCAAAACAGATAAAAAAAGCATTTCACATTTTTTAAACCATAAGTTTGAAGTATTGCCCACAAGATTCTGTTATTAATTTCTCACAATTTTTACTTTTTTCCTATTCAACATTCCTTTTTAAGTTTTACAGGGAAAAATTACATAGATAGTTTTCTCTGGTGAGTTAAGTTACATGTATTTCTTCCCATAAAGGAAGACAATCAAGACAGATCAGTTCAGAGAATAAAAGATATCTCAAGTAGCAACTAATCTTTTCATATAGTTCAAGAGTATTTGAAACCTTCTGGTTTTTGATTCTTCACCCTTGGTTAGAGCTGTATTTTACAGAAGAAAGAGTGGAAAACTTACCACTGAGAAAATTATAAATAATTGGGTTCGCAGCACTATTGGCATAAACAAGCCAGTGTGAAAATGTAAACCAGGCATACACAGTCTCTCTGTCTTCGGTGTGAGTAAACATCCCAAATACTCTGTAGAAAAAGAAACAACAGAAAATCCAGTGTGATTCTGGAAGGCACCTTTTAAATAATTAAACTCAAATGTGAACAAGGCTGTTGATAGAGGCTGTCTGACTCCTGTCCTCTGCTGCAGGCATTAACCACTGATTGGTTTCTGACACCAAAATTGACTTAGGGAAAGTTCCACTTGCTGCAGCTAAAGCTTAAAATAACTTCATTACTGGAACAGAACCTCCATAGCACAATTAATGAATCAAAAGCCAAATCAGGTCAAAGAAGGGTCTCTACCTCCTGCAAACAGCAGATGCGATGTCTCTTGTGAATTAGAATACAGAAGTTGAATATATATCTCCTTTATTTCATTGTGTCTCTAAATACAATTAAGCGATGCTGTGTTAATATTCCACTATCTATATCATTTTAAAAGATCCCTTAAATTGTAGTCTATAAATATTTCTTCCTAATTTCATTTATGTATTGATCAAAGTACTATGTCTTCAACTCCAATCTAATATTCAGAAAATAACTCGTTTTCAATAAGCAGGATTCTGATAATTCCTTAAAATTCATAATTTTAATTTTTGATATTATTTTAAACTCTGAAGAATGTTTTATTTTGATATCCTTAAAAGCTATTTTAAAATTTGCTCCATGCTTAGAAATATTCCATCTATCAAATTCTAGTTACTAACCTACAGCAGATGACTTGCAGTTATTCAACAGGTTTGCAGGCCGAAGATTATCATGTATTCCTTACTGGAGTCTCCATCATTGATTGTGTGATTTGTGCCCTATCTCATCACCTCTTATTATATTATAAGAAGCCATATGATACTAAGGCATTTATGGAATAAGTTGATGATCCACAGAATACTAGAGTTTTACAAAAATACAATATAGAGTGAAACAATATGGACAAATGGAATTTGTAATACATTATAATCCTTGACTGCAAAATATCTTTGAAATCATGGACAAAACTGAACTGCTTTACAGAAGCTGGTTTCAACAAATCAGTCAAAATGCTAAGCTTCCAGGAAAAGAAGCTAGGAATTTTTTGATGACACAAAGAAAAGACAAATTTAATATGCAAGGGCAAACAAAGAGATAAGCATTTGAAGACAATGCATGTGGCAACAAGACAAACAATTTTCAACTTCTTTAAAAAAAAGTTTTTATTCTGTGAAAAAGAGCAGAATGTTCAAAAACTTGAAAATATTTTAAATTTAACAAGGACTTTCTCCTTTGAAAGTTGTTTTCCTTGGAAAGAAAGGTATTTAAATCTGAAGAATAAGATAAATAAATACAATTAGGTATTTAGAAATAATTTTTAAAAAAGAACAAGCTCAGAAACACGGGAAATCCAAATGAAAAACCCAGAGAGTGGTAAATCCAATTTTCATTGAGTTTAGACTGACTAAAAGAAGGAGGGAAAGAGAGAGAGAGAGAGAAGAAAAAAAAAATAACAAAACCATCCAGTAACCTAACATGTTTACAAAGCTGTTAAGAGAAAAAGACACCATCTAGCAAAGGGCCAGAATAAATGTGGAATGGAATTTCTATGAGCAAGAAAAATAAGAGGGCAAGCATGAAAAAAATGAAGGAAAATAATTTTCATTTTCTTGCAAACCAGCATATGCCTCAAGCAGCCAGACGGCCAAAAATATTTTGCCTTTAAGGCTCTGACTGCAGTAAATAGTATTACTGAACATTAGTTTATTTTCCATTTTTTCTCCATTGAAAAAACCATTACTCAATTAAAAGCAAGGGCCAAGGAAGAGAAACCTCTGCAGCTGGTTACATCACCTTCAGTCTGATTCCAGCCCAAGCTGCCTATCTCCAGAGTTCTCAGCTGTGAGGAACATGCTATTGACTCTGAATCAGGGAAAGTGAGAGGAATAATTCTAGCTTAAGTTCGAAGCCTATTAAAAACAGAATTAGTATTGCCTTGGGACCAGTCTATGCACAACAGTTTTGAAACTCCCAAGTGAAGTTGGCTGGTCATGCGGTTCAGTGTGGACCACCACTGCCTCTGCATCTGCCGTTCATGATATTGGTCAATTGTTTTAACTTAATAGTTGTGTATGCAGCAAAGCAGATAACATCCTTTCCTTTACTGAAAAATTGTGTGCTGATTTTCGTTAATATTTATCCTGAGCTTGATTCAATGACTTCAGAAAATGGATGTTCTTTTTTTCTGTTTAAATATTTGTTTACACAGTATATGCCTTGATTACTTTTTAAAGTGCTCACAAATGCACTTTTAAGTATAATTAGAATACTAACAAACATTCTTATCTTTTGTTATCACTTAGATGAAATGCTGTCACAATTGCTTACGTCTGAAAACAAAGTTTTGGAAACCCCATTTGTTCTCATAAAAAAAACTTGCAAGCTGTAAATTGAGTTGTTTTGCATTAGAACTTTTTCGCAACTAAGGCTTAGCAATTAGCTGGAAGAAGTTGGAGAAACATCTGCTTTATGTCTACCATTCAATTGAGAGTCTGCACGGACAAAAGCACATGTCTGAGCACTTTGAAAGGCTGTTTGCCTTACCTGTTCGTAACAACATATCTGACCTGAAAGAGTATGTAGGCAAAAAGTTTATATATTTTTCTGGCAAAAAAAAAAAAAAAAAAGAAAAAGAAAAAGAAAATAAACTCTTAACTAAGAACTATGATATAGCAAGCCACTTCATTTTCAAAAAAATAGATGAACTTTACCTCTTTAACACATTGAGAATGCTAATTGGTAGATAGCAAATTGCAAACACCAAAAGCACAACCATCAACATCCGGGCTGTTTTCCTTCTTGCTCGGATCTGCTTTATTTCAGCGGCCACAGCACTTATCCGGGACTTGGTCTGCTGTCCTGGCCCTCGAGGCTGTGAAACTGGCTGCAGCGGCTTCCATTTTCTCTGAACTACGGATGATGTTCCAGGGATCTGAAAGGAGAAGACACCCTTTACTGCTATTTGACTTAGGAAAGTTCCACTTTGGAGAAGTAATTAGAAGACACAGTCAGGAAAGTATCCCAGACACCCGAGGTCTGGGAGACTTGAGCGCCTGTTTCTCCAGAACATTTGCTGAGTATGCGGTTGGCATTCATTCAGTTTAGTGCTTTAAATAGGAGTTTGGGTGGAAAAAAATTAAAAAAGAATTTTGTCAATATCTAAAGAGAGCTACAAATCAAAAAATTATCTCCTTGTAAAAAGGGAAAAACCTGGGGTAAGAGAAGGATAACAATTAACATCTTACTAAGAATCCTTGTTCAGCTCAGATACCAAAGTTTAAAGTGAAAAAAAAAAAAAAAATCTAGCAGGTAACATCCAAAGTAACCTGCTTGGATTTTTTTCATGAATCCATACTGCCATCTGCTGTCAGAGGGAAAGCGAGGCCTTACCTACCTATTGCTTTTTATTAGTTTTGCTGCTACTTAGGACACAGCAAACCTTTGAACAAAAGGAATATATATATACTCTCTGTTGTTCACTATTCGTAGTTATGAAATTGTTTGAAGCCAACTTTGTGGTCTGGACTTTTAAAATGCACAAAAAGATACCACTGAGAATCCCTTTTGGTTTTACATTAACATTTCAAATAGCTGAAATTTGTAACAACAGTTATACAACTTGTACTTTTCCATTTCTTTTCAACGTTATTTGATAATAGCAGGGAGTCCCTCCAAGTATAATATTTTCCTAATTATAAGCTCATGAAGACTGATAGGGTTTAATGAACAAAACAATAAAATTCAGCATGCTTCATTTTTTTAAGGGGAATATGTGCCAACAAGCACAGCACAAGGCCATCTTAGTTCTATTAAGATGGTTCAGCTGTTGCTTTTTGTCTCTGTTCCGCAAGCCAGAACCGACCAATGTGTCCCAGAATAGATGCTGGATAGATTTTGTTGCTGTTTGCACCACACAATCAGTCTTTCTGATGATCTTTAATTTGAGAACTGAATGTTACTTAGATGTTGTGGTGTTATACTATAGATCATTATTTTCACCCAGGGCTCCTGGCTCATAACTCCCATTCCCTTGCTACAGATTTTTATTACAATGTTGGATGTGTTGGTTCTCAGGGGCAGGACTCAGAATCTCTCTAATCTTCTCTCGCCTACCTTTAACCTGCTCCATGGCAGGACTCTGATCTCCCTCTGCCTTTCTGACTGTAAGTCTTAAGACCCTCTGAGAATTAAGTCCTGCCCTATCCTCTGGGGAAGAAATGCTGGATGTCATGAAGTTTTCATAAAAACCCGAGAGAAGTGGGTTTGGGGAAACTTCCAGAGAGCTGAACAGGAACATGTGAAGGTTCCTGGAGGGTGGCGCCCAGGGAGGTCATGGAAGCTCTGCGCCCTTTCCCCCATACCTCGCCCTGTGCATCTCTTCATCTGTTTCCTTTGCAAAATCCTTTATAATAAACCGGTAAGTGAAAGTAAGTGTTTCCCTGAATACAGTGAGCTTCTCTAGCAAATTAATCAAACCCAAAGGGGAGGCTGTAGGAACCCCAACCTGAAGCTGGTTGGTCAGAAGTTCTCGAGACCTGGACTTGCCTCACTGGGGAGAGGGAAGGGAGGAGGAAGTCTTTGGGACTAAGACCCTCATCCTATGGGATCTAACACTCTCTCCAGGTTGATGGTATTGGAGCTGAATTTGAGGACACCCAGCTGTTGTCCGCTGGTTGGTATGTAGGGAAAAACACACACATATTTGGTCACCGAAGTCTTTTTTGTGTTGTTGACTATTGTTGTGGCAGAGTGAGAGCAGGGGGAAAAACAGTCTGGGAGAGTTTTCCCAAAACAGAAGTCCATACAGATGAGTTAATATGATGCTTCCTTTAATCATCTCCTTTCTTGAAGAAGAGGCAAATTCTGTTAATGAAAACCTGCCCTTAAACAAACAAACAAAAAATACCTGGTAAATTATTTATCTCTTTGCTGTTTGTCTTGTCAAGTAGACTACCCTTTTCAAGAAATGGTGATTCAACTTAATCTTTTAATCCACTGATTGTGATGAGATAGGAGTTTTCTCTTATGTGACACTCTTTTTAAATAGCATTTTTTTAGAATAACTGATGAGAACCAGCAACGGATGTTGAAAAGTTCCAGAAGATTTCCTTCACAATAACCCTGTAAGTGTCTGCTAAATGATCTTGAACTTTTTTCTAAATGATCTCTGAGAGATCATTTAAACTTTAGTGATCCTATCATTGAGTGTTCCCCTGAAGGAGAGAACCAATATTCTGCATCTGATGACTTCAGCAACCATCAGAAACAGTACCTATCAAAAGAAACTGCCATGTTGAGCATAGTTATGGCCCCTGCAATCACACACACACACACACACACACACACACACACGAGGGGAGACCCCCCCCCAAAAAAAATAAAATTATTTTTTGGAGGACAGGCCCCTTCCCCTGCTAAGTGAGTATTCTAGGAACTCAGTGGCCTCAGTATACCAGCTAGCATTGTTGTGAGAAGCTGAGTTCAGCTTCAGTCTTTTTTTTTTTTTTTTGAGATTCGTTCAACATATCTGCCCATTTTATGATGGGTGATTTACCTGCCCACACCGTGTTTTGACCAAAAACAGCATGACCCCTGTGCCTCACCCTTCCTATTCACCTGCTCCTGCCCCAATCAGCTATTTTTTGTTTCCTCAGATGAAAATAGTCCTCAAAGGGAAACGTTTTGCTGATGTGGAAGAGGTGAACAAAAAATGATAGAAGCACTAAAAGGCATCAAAATTGACGAGTTCAAAACTGTTTTGAGCAGTGGAAAAAGCATCTCGATAGGTGTATTACATCTAACAGAGAGTACTCTGAAAGTGACTGAAGTTTAAATGTGTAAGAATAAATACACAATTTTATATAAATAAATTCCAGTTTTTTTGGGGGGGTCCCTCCTCACAGAGAAATGTATATATAGATATAGATACAGCTGTAGATATAGATCTATAGAGATGCCCCTTTTAGATGATGACCTAAATAGGGATAGAAAATGCTTAATCCCGTTGGGTGCGGTGACTCAAGCCTATAATTCCAGCACTTTGGGAGGCCGAGGCAAGAGGATTCCCTGAGCCCAGGGATTTGAGACCGCCTGGGCAATTTAGTGAGAGCTCACCTCTACAATAAATCAAAAATAAAATTAGCCGGGCATGGTAGTGTGTGCCTATAGTTCCAGCTGCTTGGAAGACTGAGGGGGAAGGATCGCCTGAGCCCAGCAGGTCGAGGCTGCACAGTGAGTGTGCCACTGGGAGACAGAATGAGACTCCAACTCAAAAGAAAAAGAAAAAAAGAAAATGCTTAATTCTATACTCATTTTGAGGACATAAATTTCTCCATGAATAAGCTGTCCAGAGAAACTAAGTATTCAGAGAATCTCCACATAAGACTAATAGGAATCGCTGACATTATCTGAGCTCCTGGAACTATGCATGAGTAATCCTTAATGCATTTCTACACACAGATTATTGTAAATTCCAATTTACAGATTTGGATCAAACAGACACTGAAAAGGGTTAAATAAAATATCCAAGTTTGTATCTATAATAAGTGTTGAGTCAGAATTTGCTCTCAGGTCTTTCCGATTGCACAGCTCAAATTTTTTCAGTGCGTTTCAAGTCTTTCATTTATAAACTTAAACACTATGTAATACGGAAGTCAGTAAGTGTTTGAACACATGCCTAATTACATAAAAGCAATGTCAATCATATGAGGGGATTTTGAAAGATCCAGTCAGGGAGGCTGTCCTGTGGGCAGGACTTTCTCCTGCCAGATCAGTGGAACTCAATGATCTTGGATTATGGAAAGCACTAGTCCACTATTATAAATAAAGTTTGTAAATCATCTTTGACACTAAAATACATAAAAAAGTATTTCTACAGTTGTGAATTGAAATACATGTACATAACAGACCTTAAAACCCACCCTAAGAAGTACGTGTGATCAGGATGAACTTATAAGGAAAGGGCAAAGATGCTACAGACATTAAAAAGGGAACAAGAGACTATTATGAAAAATCAATAAACTTGTCAACTTACATAAAATGAACAAATCCCTTGAAACATAAAGATTACCATGAAAGGATACAGTATTTTGTCAAAAGCTTTTGCTGCTTTTATTGAGATGATCATGTGGGTTTTGTCCTTTATTCTATTAATATGATGATTGATTTTCATATGTTCAGCCCACTTTGCATTGCTGGGCTAAATTACACTTGGCCATCATGTGTAAATCTTTTTATATATTGTTGGATTTGGCTTGATAGTATTTTGCTGAATACTTTCATATCTATATTAATAACGATATTAGTCTGTAGGGAAATTCTGGCCTGATGAAATGAGATAGGAAGTGGTTTCTCCTTTTCCATTACTTGGAAAAATTTGTGAAGGATTGGTATTAACACTTCTTTAAACGTTTTATAAAACTCAATGATGAAGCCACCTGGGTTTTTCTCTGTGTGAAGTTTATTGATTACTAATTCAATCTCTTTTCTTATATATAAGTATACACAGACTTTCTAATTCTCTTTGAGTTAGGTTCAGTAGTTTTTGTGTTTCTATGAAATTGTCCATTTCATCTAAGCTGTCTAATTTGTTGGCATGAAATTTCTCACAGTATCTCATATCCTCTTTTTATTGCTGTAATGACAGTAGGGATGTTCTCTCTTTCACTTCGGATTTTAGTGATTTGAGGCTTCTGTCCTCTTACTTGACTAGCATAGGGAAAGTTTTGTCATTTTCTCTGATCTTTTCAAAACCGACTTTCAGTTTTATTGATTTTTTTCCTTTTGTTTTTCTATGCCTCATTTATCTCTATTCTAATCTTTATTGTTTTTTCCTACTATTTGTTTTAGTTTTTAGTCTTTCCCCCTTACTTTCTTAAGGTGAAATGTTAAGCTATTCATTTAATTTGTTTTAAATATAAATGTTTAGAGGTATCAGTTTTTCTATCACACTTCTTTTGTTGCATTTCATGTGTATATTTGGTATGCTGTGTTTTTATTTTTGTTTAGCTTAAAAATATTTTCTAATTTCCCTTGTGATTTCTTATTCTACCCATTGTTATTTAAAGGTTGCATTTTTATATAATTATAAACTTGCCTAATTTATTTCTATAATTAATTTCTAATATATTATCATTTTGATAGGAAATGAATTTTAATTATTTAAAGTATACTTAAAATGCCTTATGGTTCATCATATGTTCTAACCTGGAGACTTTACTGTGTGCATGTGGGACAATTGTGTCTCCTCCTCCTCCTCCTCCTCCTTCTTCTTCTCCTTCTTCCCCTTTTTTTGGAGTGTTCTATAGATATCCATTAAGTCCAGTGGTCAGTATTTTTGTTTAAATCTTCTATTTCCTCATTGGACTTCTCCTTGTTTTTTTTTTTTCCCTTAATCTATTACTGAAAGTAGAGTACTGAAGTTTAAACTGTAATTATGAAATTGTCTATTTATCTCCCCAGTTCTCTTAGTTTTTGCTGGTAAATTTTGGGTTTCAGTTGCTAAGTGTATATATGTTTTATATATAAGTGCATAACTTTTATATCACTCTTATGAATTGACTGCTCCATTGTTTGAAAATCTATAGTAATGCCTTTTAAAAAGTCTCTTTTGTCTAATTTTAGAATCACCACATTAACTTTCTTTTGGTTACTGTTTGCATAGTACATCTCCTTCCATTATTTTACATTTAACTTATTTGTATATCTGAATATGAGGTATAGCTCTTATAGATAGCACAAAGCAGTCATTTTTAAATTATTGATTTGTTTATCTATTTTGCTGATCTATACTTTTGGATTGAAGTATCTTATCCATTTATATTTAATGTAACTATGAGAAAAATGCATATCTGCCAAATATTCAGTGTATTATTTTTATGTCCTTGTTTTTCTTTTACTACATTAAAAAATATTTGCTGAGTGGTTACAATGGGAACTAAAATTAGCAACTTAATCTAAACAATCTGCTTGGATAAATGCCAACTTAATTTCAATAGTATAAAATATATCCATTCTCCAATATATCTCCATTTCCTCCTCCTTCCTTTGAATGATATCTGTATACATTATAAGCTAAATATTCACAGTTTTATAATGATTATTTTATGCAGTTGTCTTTCAAGTAAGAGAAGAAAAGAATTACAAAAAAAATATATTTATACCATCTTTTGTATTTGCCTTATGTAGTTACCTTTACCAGTGTTCTTTATTTCTTTGTGTGAACTTGAGTTTCTGCCTTCCCAATTCTGCCTCTGCAATTACATTTTATGTCCATATCCTTATACTACACTATTTGTCATCACCTACAATTATTTATCTTAAGTTTTCTTAGAAGAGCTTTGAAGAGTTGAGCATCAGAAGAGATTGTAATATGAGCTGGGAATGGGAAGGTCTTTCAAAGTCCTTGGAAAGTTAAAAATAGTCTCAGACCCAAATATCTATTACAGTTTATACTCTGTGCCTCACACAGTGTCTGACACATAGTAAATACTTAATAATTGTGAAATGAATTGATGTAAGTCACTTGATGATTACATTTAAGTATTGAATTATATGAAGATTCAGAACTGAAAAGAATGCTGACAAATGCACAAAGGGCCTAACAAACTAAGATTAAGAGGTTCTTAAAAAGAGTTTTAGACAGTTGACTGTAGGATTTAGTGGGTGAGTTCTCTGAGTCACATTGTCAAAAAAGAGAATTTAAGTAATTGATTATAGCAAAGCATTAGCTAATTATTTTACTGAGGCTTAAACTTGAGGAAGTCAGACAAGAACACACAATTTGTTCACTAATAATCTTACATTTACGAATTCAAAAGTATATAACAAATTTCATGCATCTCTGTAATTTTAAGCAAATGGGTAGGCCCTTTATTTGATAGCTCACTTGATGTAGCCTATGTCACACATAATGCTTTACAACTCTGTTTATGGACACTAACAGTTGGAAACTGAGAGTTGCTCAAGCAGAATTCTACATAATCATCCATTTGGGGTTAATTTACTTTATCGTGACTGTTAAAGTGAGTTCAGCTGAACTTGGCATTTTCCATTCCAATCTGTTTTTAAATGATTTTAGTTTCACAGCCCAGGAATTTTACTGCAAGTCTCCTGAATCATGTGGTTTGTACTAACCAGGACAATTCATGAAAAGAATGTGGATTATTTCTAAACCTGTGATACAGTTTACTCTTTGAAATTATTTTAGAATTTGGAAAATTGAGAACTGTATGATTAAATAATGGAGAAGTAAATTTTGAGGGGTTTGAAAGTCATACATTTATTTGACAGACATTTTTTTGTAATGCTTTCTCTGTGCAAGGCACCAGGTAAAGTTTGGGGATACAACGGTAACAAGACAGATACATATGCAACCCTTAAGGAGTTAGAAAGGTACATACATTTGTAAATAAGTGAATAAGAAAATATATAATGCATGCTATCCAGTAAAAATATGGAAATAGGAATACTCTTCACACTGAACATTCTCTACCAAAATCCCAACTTAAATCTAAAATATCTTTATTTCTACATGCTTATTAAATGCTTTTGCCCCTTCAAGAAATGTTTCCAATTCTAGTTTTTTTCCTCTAACTTTTCTCTGAGTAGCTGGGCAATGAATTCCCTATGTCCTCCTTTATCTAAACTTTCCCACCACTTTCTCTTATTCTTCTGCTCCCTTTTTTCTTATAAATTGTTTACCGAGCAACTGATATGTACTGAGCATATGCTAATTGGAGGGATACAGAGATGAAGGCTAGGGAATACTGGCTTTATCTTAATGGAGAAGACAGCCAAATAAGAGTCACTGTAAATACTATTGAAATTGCTATGAAAAAGGAGCAGTTGAAAAAAAAATTTTTTAAAGTCACATACACCAATCCAACATGTGTTTGTTATTTTAGAAATCTAAGCAGAATTAGTTGAAAGGCTGAATAAGAACATATAATATTAAGAAATTTTTACACTCCCATCAACAGTGTAGAAGTGTTCCCTTTTTCCTGTATCCTCTCCAGCATCTGTTGTTTTTTGAGTTATTGATGATGACCATCCTAACTGGAGTTGGATGGTATCTCAGTGTGGTTTTAATTTCCATTTCTTTGATGACTAGTGAGGCTGAGCATTTTTTTCATGTATCTGTTGGCTGCTCATATGTCTTCTTTGGAGAAGTGTCTATTCATATCTTTTGTCCACTTTGTAATGGGGCTGTTCTTTTTTTATTTCTTTTCCACATATTTGAGTTTCTTAAAGTCTATAATACTGAGTGATCTATCACAGACAAAAAGAACGGAGTATCACATGTTCTCACTCATAAGCAGACCTTGAACAATTACATAGTGCTATAAGAAAAGGATTTGCAGTAGTGGGAAGCTACCAGAGGAGAGGGGAGGTGGGATTGGCAGTAGTGGAAAGCTACCAGGGGAGGGGGAGGCATACCTCATCAACAAGGGTACCTGGATAATGAACATTTGTATACCTAACCCTGAATTGTACCCCATATCTTTAAAATTAAAAAAAATTTTTAAAGATCTTTTTAAATGAGGGCTTTCTATGTTTAAAGCACTTGAATGAATTCATTTAATGAATGTAACAAACCTGTGAGGTAGATGCTATATAGCCCCACTTAAAAATGATACAGAAGACGCACAAAAATTTAAGTCATTAACAAAATTCAAGGATGGGCTCGGTGGCTCAGCCTGTAATCCCGCGCTTTGGGAGGCCGAGGTGAGTGAATTGCCTGAGCCCGCGGGTTCGAGACCCGCCTGGGCAACTAGGTGAGACCTTATCTCTACAATAAATCAAAAAAAGTTAGCCAGGTGTGGTAGGGCACACCTGTAGTTCCAGCTACAGGCTGAGGCGGAAGGATAGCTGGAGTCCAACAGGTCGAGGCTGCGGTGGCCACGAGGGGCCACTGCACTCCAGTCTGGGTGACAGAGTGAGACTCCAACTCAAAAAAACCCCAAAAAAACAAAAAACAAAATTCAAGTAACTATTAAGTGGTGAAGTCAGGATTCAAATTCATACAGTCTAGCATTTGTGTTTGTATTTTTGACTTCTCTAAACTATGTCATTCTAGATTATCCATCCCCAGCTTGTAAAAAGATCTCCATTGTCCTGTGACTTCTAGTGTCTTTTGGTTACAGAAGAATGTTTTCCCTCTTCATGGTCAAGCTTAACCACGTGACTTGTCTTAGCCAATGAAAAGTGAGACATAATGTATGTCAGCTCATAGCAGATATTTTAAGGGACATTATATATTTCTTCCAGCTTTTTTTGTCCTTTGGTCCTAGAATGGCCTGTCCAAGTAGTGTCATTCCTTCAGCCTGGGATCTGGAGTGAGAGGATATGTGGCACAGAGCCACAGTGGACCCTCACCACTGACATGCAACATTAGTGAGACAGAAGTGTTGCAAACCACATTATTTTTGTTTGTTCACAGAAGAATAGCCTGGAATTTTTTAATAGCAAAAATTAATTGATATAATAATAGGTATCAAATAGTGGAATGCTACAGTAACTAACACCCTAAAATATGAGGCACTGGCTTCATGGGCAGGTGAAGAGTACTGAGAAAACTGTTACCAAGATCTAGGAAAATCGCCATGCATGTTTTATAGTGGTCCACATATTGTTTTTTGGTTAAAAACATTGAAGGACAGAATGTTAATAAATGTTGCTACTGGTTGCACTTATAAGATCATAAAAGAAATGACTTCTTTGCAAAAAAGGGGAAAAGAGAAAATTTTGAAATCATGAGCCATATTGTGTTGAAAAATGCAAGTGTTGCTCATATCCAGCCAATGAAGCTCATCTTGAAAAATGTTTTGAATACCAAAAGTTGAATAAGACACACAAAAAAGACCCATCCTCAAAGACCAAATAAAAAGTTAGAAAAATTCTTTTAATGAATTAAAGTGGCCCCCTTAAGTCTTTTCCATTGAACTAATTATGTCAGAGAAAACAGACTAAGGCAAGACTTTCCATAAACCTGATAAGTTCAAAGTACTGGCAATAAGTATAGATAAAAGGAGAAATGCATCTCTAAGATTTGTGGTATTTTAAGATACAATGTACAAAATATAAGAGGTTGAACCATATCTTTATTGCACCTTTTCTAGACCTCAAAATGTGTCTGTTGGTGATTTCTATCAAATCATCAAGGTTTCACTAAAATGTTACCTGCTCTCGATTAGGTGTTCCTTTAGTATGCCTTACTCTGATTCCTAGTGCTTGTATTTATTAAAGTAATTTTTACCCTGCATCTGAGTATGTGTCTCCTCTAGACTATGAATTCCTCAATGGTAAAAACTAATATTTACCTTTTTATGAGACATATCTGCAAAAGGCACATAATAAAAATTTGGTGAATGAATACCGAGAAAATGATTACAAACATTCGGTGATACAGCAGAATTATCTAACAAATTGCAGTGACCTTAAATCAGCATTATAAACTGTTTTTTAAATACTAAATTCTATCTCATTCTTCTGCTCTTCTAAAAAATGAGATCTTTAAAGTTGGAGATTCAGTCCATATGTTTAAAATGTATTATGTAGCCTGAGGCCACGGGTTTGAGAACAGCCTGGGCAACTTGGCGAGACCTCATCTCTACAATAAAAAATAAAAAATAAAAAATTAGCCAGGCATGGTAGCACATACCTGTAATTCCAGCTACTTGGAAGTCTGAGGTGGAAGGCTCAGGAGTCGACACTGGGGTGGCTGTGAGCGTGCCATTGCACTCCAGTCTGGGCAATGGAGTGAGACTCCGACTCAAAAAAAAAAATGTATTATGTAAATCTCATCAAAAATATAACTCTGTAGACTTACTATCTCAGGAAATTATAAAGGAATTTTTATTTGCTATTTGTTAGAAAAAGGAAATTAATGTTACACTTAGACAAAAATTATATCAACTAATCACAGAGGTTAAATTTTGGTTTAAAATGTAAAATCCTAGCCAGGCTCGGTGGCTCAGCCTGTAATCCCGGCACTTTGGGAGGCTGAATGGATTGTCTGAGCCCATGGGTTCGAGACCCGCCTGGGCAACTTGGTGAGATCTCATCTCTACAATAAATCAAAAATTAGCTGGGCGTGGTAGTGGGCGCCTGTATTTCCGGCTACTTGGAAGGCTGAGGTGGAAGGATTGCCAGAGCCCAGCAGGTCGAGGCTGCAGTGGCTGGGAGCGTGCTACTGTACTCCAGCCTGGGCAACAGAGCGAGACTCCAACACACACACACACACACACACACACACACACACAAAAGTAAAATACTTAAAGGATGCCATAAAATAATTCCTGAAATATTAACTCTAAAAACTGCCTACACAAACTTCCATGGCTAGAGCCTCATTATTGTAGATGAATACACAATACATTGATGAGCATGTTATATTGGTTTAACATATTCTTAAATTTTGTTTATAAGCATATCCTAAGAAAACAAAAGTAAATTATTTGGAATTACATACCTGTCGGCACCAGAGCTTACGAAATATTTGCAGATAAGCCAATACCATAAGACACAGTGGTGCCATGTATGTCACCAGAAAGAAACAGATATGGTACATCTTGGGGTATATTTCACCTGGATGAAAGTCAAAATAGTAAAATTTTACATTACAACTGATGGAATTTTTAAAAAGATACAACTGTCAATATTTTTCTTCAAAGCACATATTTACTTTCTATATGATTTCATTGGCATGATATATATACAAAAGAGAAAAATAAATTATAATATTTAACTACCTACTTTTATTCAGTATATTTGTCTACATAGACCAAATATGAAGTCTTAATGTCACTTAATGTACTCAGAAAGATATAACAACCATTTCTTAATTTATGTTACCACATTCTATTCAAAGTCCAGTGTTCATCTATCAAATTTCCGTTTTTTGGTTTAACTACACCTGGCTAAATAATAAAATTAATTTGGGTTGTCCCATACTTGCAGTTTCAAAAAGGGACAAGACTTAATAAAAACCTAATGACTAATGCTTTGGTTAAAATGAGAAGAGAATATAAACTCAACTGATTCTTTCTCATTAGAATATAAGTTCCCTAAGAAATGGGAACTGGGTTATTCCCAGTTGTGCCTCCAAATACAAATGTGAAAAAATTTGGAAAACAAAATACAATAAACATTTGACAATAATTCTTTTTATTGACTTATTGAAAAATATACAGAATTTCTTTTTAAACATAGTATGTCTGTGTGTATATATTTGTACATGCATTAATTTTTAATAAAAATGAGAATGTTGAGGCTTTTGAAAGTTAAATTTCAATCCAATATGGGTATTTTTATGTTCATCTCACTTATTAGTCATAAGAACTTCCAGGAGTGTAGTGATTTTTAAATTTATCATTCACTTTATGAACACAGATGACACATACCACAGATTAGGTATTTATTAAGAAGCCAATTAATTTATAGCATTGTGGCTTAATATTATCATTTTAACTTTTCTAAATGTATCTATTACTGACTTTTTAAAAACTTCAGGTTTTTCATACATATATTTGAATATATTACCATAGCTCATTTACTTTTAATGCAAAGTATAACGGGAAAGAATATATCCTGCATAGATTCCATGGATATTAATCCAATAACTCAATATAATTCTAACAGAATGCTAATACAACAAAGTTTTTTGTTTTGATTTTTGCTTCTAAAAAGCACGTATCTTATTTTAACTTTGATATTGGCAAAGAGATGGGCGCCATTCTATTGCTGATGAATAATTCCATTACCCTCATGCATTTTATTCTTTTCATTACTTCAGAAAGGGCATAGAGAAGCATGATGGCTTGCTTACCTGATCAATTTTGTGATAAGGGCAATTTATAGTTATGATTAATCAATAATTATGATGATGATCATAATAATAGATAATATTTATTCAGCATTCATTTAATTATTCCTGAATATATCTTAAATATATTTATGAGTCTAATATCCTCCACAATCTCATTTCCATAGCCTTCCATAGTCTTTCAGAGTCTATTAAGTTTGAGTCTAATATACATTGTATTTATTCTTCTAAAACTCATCTTCCTTCTTGGTTTAGATGTTTTTCTCCACTGAAATGTTCAGAGGGGACAGCAGGGTTCATGTGCCGCCAGGAGGTCTAAGAGACCAATTTGAGGGGTCCTTTTTAGCTTTTCTCCTGTCCAGGTGGCACCCACCTACCTCTTCAGTTTTTAACTTCCTTTCAAGTTTATCCTGTAAAACAGGCTAGTTACATAAAAAGTGATAGAATTCAGTATCCTGACTGGAGGAATAACAAATAGCCTTTACCTTTGAAGTGCTATAGCCTGAACAGCATTTGGTGTGCCAATTTCAAAGGAGTCTAAAGGTGACCTCAGCACTTTTTGGGCACCTGAGTGGCTTTGAACTTTTATTTGTTTTGAAGAAGGTGTCACATGAGCTTTCCACATAAAAAACATATCTTTGAAGCTTACTTACCTGTGAAGCCCTGATGTCTGCATCAGACTAAATTGAGTAGAGAAAGGTAGATTTAATAGGCACTTTTTATTTTTTGACTGAAGCTATGGATACCATCTCTGTGATGACAGTTTGGAGTTTTGAACAGATGGGAATAAAAGCTTATTATGTGGTTGTTATATTTATAAATAGTTAGAAAAATATGTAATTGGCTGGTAAGTGCATATTATGATAATGAATGCTGACACCGAGAAAAGTTGATCAAGCAAAATTAAACTTCCAGGCTTGGATAGATTGTTTTAATAAGGAGATTATAATAGATAATTGAGAAAGCATGATAGTCTTAAACTCCTCATTTTATGCTTAGAGTCTAAGCTAATTAAAAATTCAGATATGCCATTGAAAGTTTAAATTGTGTGTGGTGAAAATATCTTTGAAGTCTTTCTGTGCTTCATAAGTGATATCTTCAATGTATCTTAAGACACTTATATATAACCTAGAATATAGCTGTATGAATTTTGTTTTACTAAAGCATCATGTTAATTAGAAAACAGCATTTTAAATATTGACAACTACTAAAAATCTGTGTTTCTACTCAATTGATGAATGGGCACAATCTAAATAAACGTTTGCATGAATATCAAACTAACATATAAAGAACAAATGTGGATCTTTAGTCATTGAAATCAGAGATTAAAGAGTAATGTCATCTATCAGACAGGCAAAACTTAATTTCCCTCACACTTAAGATCCATTATGCAACCAATTTTCAATCTATCTAAAAATCTAACCTAAAAACATTTCTCCTTCATGCTACCCTTATCGGGGATTAATGGACAAGTAAATTCAATATTCAATTTGGACTGTCTTTTTAAAACTATGAATCCATTAGATTTACCTGAATCTTTAATATGTTTTACTACCTTCTCCCTAATAAATATTTAATAAATGTTCCAATTCATACATATGTACACATATTTATAGACTTTCAAAACCTCACACTAGTATAGATGCTGTAATTATTTTGACTCTAAATAAGGTCTCCATTAATATTTTTGTTGATCACTAAAGAACAATTTGTCAGTAAGATTCAGAAAGAGAGATATCACTAATCTGTAGTGTCCAGAACAGTGTTTGACCAACAGTACGTGCTCACTAAACATTTGATTGATAAATAGTGAAGCAGTTATATGTTTGGTTCAATGTTTAAAAATTAGAGTTGCTTTCCTTTCAATAGGATCTATCCTGTAGAACTATGTAGTTACACACTGAGCAATTGGGAAAGTATGGATATAATTCTGGAGCAATTTAAAAATTTCAGAAGTGTGAAACTTTGCAACCGAAGCAGACATATAAAATATATAATTTCAATATCATTAAAATAAATAGTAATAATCTTTATATGCTCTTGAGTGTTGGGTATGTCTGCCAGAATTTATGTCTTATGGTCCTTTTTCTGAAGAAATCATAGGCAGTGATGACTATAATTCATGTTAGAAATAATTTAAACATAAATGATCATTTATTTCTGGTAATTTATTTCAGTTATTTTGCACTATGTGTGAAGCAGCATTTACACAATTTTTCAAAAGTTATTTGATAGATAGGGATCAGCTGCTCTATTTGATAGATATGCATCACATTGCTTTCCATACTTTTTCTCCACTGTAATATTAGTTGAAGGACAATTATGATATCACTGTCTACCTTTATAACTGTTGTTATTTACTCAGACCAAAGAAAAACAGATCATTAATCCCAAATGGAAGTTTTTTTTAATTGGCCTAAATTATAGTCAGTTTTTAAAGATGTTTGAAATTTAGAGAGTTGACACTGTAAAATATACTTTCCTATAGAATTTTTAGGCTGTGACTATCGCATATATGCCAAGTTTTAACATTTTAAGTTGAACAGGGACTTATAAATAGCCTATATGAACAGGGCTCACAGTATGTAAGAATCATGATAGACTAAATGTCTAATAAGCAAAATGAAAATAACATGCTTTGAAATAGTTTATGTTCTTTTTGAAACATGAAGCGATTTACAATTTAATTTAATATTTGAAAAACACATTTTATAACTTTTATTAAATTTGATTTTTGTGGGTGATCAACTCAATTCAATATCACTTAATTTAGCCTTTATCAACATTTTAAAAAATATGAGTTATTATAAGGTCACTTTCAAATAGTTTTCTTAAATGACTTCTGAAGGCTAGGTTTAGATTTTTAGGTATTCAACAACATTTTTTTTTAAAGAAAAAAAGCCATGCTAGAGTTAGATAATAAAATACTAGATATAGAAATGAGCTTCATTTCTATTACTTCTATTACTGAAAGGTAATTCAAAAATTATGTACCCCTTTATTTAATCATAATAGCTAATAGAATTTCACATTGTTGACATGTTTTTGTTAATGGGATTAATGCAACTTGATTATTCAGGGCAACATAAAACAAAGAAAAGTTTAGAAAAGCAGCCCATAAACATGTAACATATGGCCAAAACACTTCAGAGAAAGTACTACTGACACATAATGAGGTCGATATTTTATCTCATTACCCTCTCTATAAACTTAAAGAACCCCAACTTTTGTGTTTGAAGCTTTAGGTTTAAATTTGCATAATCTTGAACAAACCATATCTCTAGGAGTCACTCTAATTACCGATTTACTAAAGAATTCTGTTGAGGAGATTTTTGGGTCATTTTCTAATTTAATTCATTGTAAAGAAGCTGTACAATAGACACGTCGCATCTGTTGCCAATCCATCTTCTTTCCATACTCGATTCTTTAGGTTGTCTAATCTGATTCGCTTTCCTTTTTTCTCAAGATGACGTACCTATTGTGTGGGTTTTTTTGTTTTGGGAGATATTCTTTTCTGTCTTCTTTGTCTAAAGAATTCCTGCTTATCTTTAGTGCTTTGCTGAAATGTTAGCAGCTACTCTGTGAACTTTGGCCAAGACCAAATTTATCCTCTCATTTGTGTTCCTAGCACTTTGTACTTACATGTATTAAAATACTGATCACACTATAAACATTTGTTGATTGGCTTTTCAGTCTTATTATATAGAATGTGTTCGTGTAGATAGAGTCTATTTCTCTCCAGGCTGGCACAATGCCTGGCATCTCCTAAGTACTCAAGATGTTGTTAAAACGTCAAATAAGTGGAACATAAGACACTTAGGAAATATCCCTACCATTTTAAAACTTTCCATTTATTTTGCCTTGGGGGAATTGGGAATAAAAAGATGATCACCCAGAGAAAGAAAAAGCAAAAGAGTTGAAATTTTAGTAAGGGTAAATTCCAATACAAGAGACATATCCAAGTTTTGAGGTAACATTTGAAGCAAATTGTGAAATTTTAGTTATTAAAGGTCTGATTTATGACAATATATGAAATAATACCAGTATCTTTTAAAATTTTATTTTATTGCAGTGAAAGCATATGCCTAATTTTGCAGTGACTTTTTTTCTTTCAATGTTCCAGTAAAAAGCATTAAGAAAGTAATTAACATAAATCTAAATGTTCCAACATTTGAGAATACCCTAGCTTTAAACAATTCCTGGGGTGCACTCCTTTTTTGATAAATTTTCCTAAAAAGCATAAGTGTACATCTTTCTAATGAACAAATGCTTTCCCCATTGTTTAAATTCCCTAAATATGAGCCATTTTAATATACTTATTCAGAAGAGATCAGATTGTTTTTCTTAGAGTTCATGTGATATTTTGGAACAAGTGCATGCTATACTGAAAAATGTAGGTTTATGTTATTTTCTGTCCTTCTCTGCTATGCCCAGATTTGTGCCAGCCCCAGGCATTGATGGAAGTAGCTCCACTGTTACAAAAAATACCTCAAAGATTGACTCTGGAAGTTTTGAATCAAAGAAGCATAAGGCCTTCAAACTTCTGCTTGTTTAAATTTCACTATCATACATCTTATGTGGGAAACTAGAGATGGTTTATAATCAATATAATTCTTAAATCTAATAATAATTATCCCAGTGACAAAATTCATCAATTGAATATATTAAGAATAGGAAAAGCAAATTTGGATAATTTGTTTCAGAGAACAGCAGAGGTCCATGTAATGACCTCTGGACATGTCCCCAGGACATATTGCCAGAACATGGCTTTAAAATGAGAAAATACAGTTGTATTTGAAGCCCCTTAAGGAATTTGACACTTAAGACAACATAATTGTTGAACCATTTCATAAAATGCTAATCATTCCAGAATACATATTTGGATTTGTATTACTTAATACTTTTTGTTTTACAGAACTTAAGAAAAACTAACATAACCAAATATGAGTTGTGAAACAAGCTTTCCCTTTAATTTCATATCTGAAAGATCATTATTAAATAAAATGAGAAAATAGTACATATAGTGTTTCCAAAGGGTTCATATAGGTGGAGTTGTTTTGTGAAATTGTTTGGAATTTTAATTTGGTTGTCACGCTTTTCTCATCTTATATGGAAAACTAGAGAAACCGTATTAACAAAGGACAATAAAACGTATATGCTCAGTTTCACCGTGGGTACAGCAAGTTCCATTTTCAGTTTGCAGCTGTCATGTAAATGTCAGTTCATGGGCTGTTGTTTAACTTACCGCCCCAGCGCTCATCACACACTGTAAAGAGGGTGGTTTTATTGGCCAGGCCAGGGAGCATGGTGCTGCACTCCATGACGATGGCCTGAGGGATCATTATGATGCAGGACACAATCCAGATGATGACAATGCTGTTCCGGGCCCGCTTGGCTGTGCTCTTAAACATCAGAGGATGACAGATTGCATACCATCGATCCAGGGCAATACAGCTCAGTGTGAGGACAGACACAGACACTGACACGGTCTAGAGGAAAAGGAAAAAGAGCATAGTGACACAGAAGTGCCAGATGTTTGAAGAATCACTTGGCACATTCACATATGAGAAAAGTAGTCACAACAGACAAGCAAATTCAAAGTTGGCAAAAAAAAAAAAAAATCCATGGAAGCGCTTTTTATTAAAAAGATATTATGTCCCATATATATATTAGAAATATATTTAAAATGCATACATGAAAAAGGTGCAATGAAAACTTTACAAATCTTTTTATGTCAGATGTTTTAACTTATAATAATACATCATTTAAAGGATTATTGTCATTATTTTGTCTTTCAACTTTTCCACTGATAGAAGAAATCATATCCTCAAATGAAAAAAAAATACACATAAATTTAGCCTGAACTGGAAAAATCTCACTTATAAAAAAAATATGGAGGCAACCCCTTCTGGTCCCCTCCCACTATGGGAGCTTTTCTGTCCTCTCAATAAATCCTGCTTTCTAAAAAAAAAAAAAAAAAAAAGAAAGAAAAAAGAAAATATGACGTCTGTCTTTTACATGATCACATAGAGATTTGATTGAAATTGCATTTAACTAGCATTTTTTAATTGTGAGAAATTTATTCCATATTTTCAAATAGTAAGGACTATTTTTTACTTTAGTGCATTTCCAGCATGTTGCACCCAAGAAAAAGAAAATTCTGTGTTAAAAGGGAATTGTGTATTTAGTTCTGCTAAGTAGAGCTTACTCAATTGCCAGCATAGGCAACTTGACTCTGACAAAACCAGATAGTTCACCCAGTTCAAATTTCCATGTAATTAACACCACCACAAATTATTCTTTAACTTGACATTTAAGGAAATAATAAGGAAATGTATTGAGCATGTCTATACCCACATGGTCTACTTACATGATTAAGCTTAATGCACTCTCCTAACCTGGATGAAACATAAACTATGATATTGCTCTCAATGTCTTCCTTTCCCTTAAAAAGAAGACTCATCCTCATTTCTCTTACTTTTGTTATAGATTCCCATTTATTTTCCTTTTGGCACTTATGTAAGAAATTATTTTCCTTAATTTGCTTACTTATTGTCTGTTCTCTATTGGAACAAAGTCCTGTGGCAGGAGGGACTACTTCTGTTTTTTGTTTGTTTGTTTTGTTTTGTTTTTCCACAACTGTGTTCCCAATACTTGGTATAGCATTTGATGTGAATTATGAACTTAATAAATACATTTGGAATCAATTAATAGTGGTACGCCTCGATCTAAGACAATAGATGTGCTCCATTCATCTTCCGCTGTTTTTTTTACCCTGGTTGTATTTATTCCATAATATGTGGTAAGGGCAGGTATTTCTTCCTTTCACATCAGGACCCTCCTTGTTGTGTTAACTGTAGGTCCAAATGAGTGGAAGAGCCAGCACAGCACAGGAGAAAGGTTTCTGTACTAAGTGTCAGGAAGGTCCAGCTATTCTCACTCTCCCATCAACTGGCTGTTCAATATGTGGATTATTCACTTCACAACTTTGGACCGTGTGTGTGTGTGTGTGTGTGTGTGTGTGTTTCTGCTAAGTGAAGGAAATCTATAGGATAAGATTCTCACCAACTCTGATTATTTTGATTATCTCTGGGAGAGGAAGCAGAGCATAGTTGGAATCAATTCTGCAACCAGGTTTCCTCGGCATGAACAGTATCCAAACATGTAATTGTAGGAAGAGTTAGTTGAAATGTAAAATGTTAGCCCAGGGCTGGCATATAAGTGCTGTGTGTTTGTTGTTACTACTATTACTTCTACTACTACTGATGATGATAATTAGCTATTAGTTTTCTCTTCCCTTCTTGAAGTCTAGAGTTCTTGAGTTTAATTGGAACAGAGGCCAGTTATGGTGGCTCACACCTAAAATTTCAGCACTTTGGGAAGTTGAAGCAGGAAGCTCACTAGAGCTCAGAAGTCTGGGTAACATAGGGAGATAATAATAATAATTATTGTAATTATTATTATGTCTCAATAATAACAATAATAACAACAACAACAACAACAACAACTGGAATAGACCACTCTTTGGGGAAAAATATTCATAGAAATTATAAGTAAAAGCCTAAACTTTGCTAAATTTTTGGAAGCGATCTTATGTTATCTTAAGGGGTTGGACTCCACCAGAAGGAGCTTAAGTTGATTGGTAATTCCTGGAAATCCCCTGGGGCAGTCTTAGAGTGCCTTTAACTCTCTTTTTCAAACAATTTCACCCTCTCCTTCCCCCAAATTCCATTCCTTCTCTGCAAATAAGCAAAGCACCCCAGGCCCCTCAATACCATTGCTGACCTAGGATTAGAGCTATGGCAGTCTAGATCTGCACAGTCAACCTTTCACAGCTACTGGACCAGGGTTGTAATTATCCTCTCTAGCAATGAGAAGTATAAAGTGTGCATCAGGGCTCAGTGATTTATTATTCATCAATTCTAATCAACCTGGATGAATGGGGTAGACATAGCATGGTTCAAACTTGAATGTCATTTCTAGTATTTTCCAGTACCATTAGATAATAATAACCAATTCTTATCAGTTTACTCGAAAGACTGACATCCAGGGCCAACAGTGACCAATCTATTGAATCAACCCTTGACAATCAGGGATTTAGTATTCACTGTTTCAACTACTTACTTAAGTACTTTCCTGTGCACAAGACATGTTAGTATACAATAAGCATGAAAATGACAAGATTTTGGGGGGAGGGGGATGTAAAATTACATCTTATCACAAGTGATTATCAATTAGTTTTTTTACTGTTTTTTCATTTCTAAGAGTGCACTTCTGGGTGCCTTTTTCACTTCGATCGTGATACTAGCTCAAGCCATTCTGATAGCAAGTCATTTGAGAAATAAATCTAGTGTGGATTATGAATGCTGAGAAGGAAGTGAATTGAGATCATGAGAACTGTCTCCTGCCTTCAGATACTTGACCTTTCACTTATACCATGGGCATCTTATCCACGGGGTATGGGAATTTTCTTTGGTAGAGAAGGACCCTATTTTATGCTGGCATATAGATATACCAAAAAGGTCTCAAAGATCCACAACAAGTAGGAATAGGAATCTTGCCAAATCATATTTGTATGATAAGCATGAATAGATTGAAAGGTAGTAAGATATGACTGAGAGAGTGACTACCCACATCTCATTTGGCTTTTGTTCTTTTCCTGGCATTTCCTGGGCAGGGCATCTTCTGTAGTTAAGAAAAAAGAATCACTGAAAAATTAGCCAATGTTCCTGTCATTGTTGGAAGAGGAATACATGAAAATTGTTCAGCAAATAACCTAATAAATGTTAATGGCCTTGGAATTATAGAATTATTAAAGATACAAAATAGTCATAAAGTCATTTTAATTATTCAGTTAAGCTTTATTACATCTGTGAGATTTTTAAGATTTTTGAGCACTTGCCAAAGTGTTACAGTATATCACTCATAAATCTAAAGACTGCATTGTATTTAGAAGAAAAATAACATAAATCATAGCAAATTAGTAAATGCCCAAAGAATCTTAAATGCAGCCAAGTAGCCTTAAAATATTACTGGGAATAATGTAATAGGTTTTTAAGTATTCAGTAAGACATAAATATCATATCCAAGATGAAAGCCATCAGTTTCAGAATATCAAAACTAAGGAGGAAAACTACTCAAATTTAAATGATATGCTTGTTGCCTTTTGGCCCTGTTCATTGCATTTGAAAATATTCTATGGAAAAGGTATAATACATATTAAAATTTTGCAGATATCAGTTTTACCAGTTCACCAATATCTTTGCTCATTTATACCTTTCCTTCAAGGTGTAATGTTGAATAAGGTAATGAATAGATACCAGCTTTTTTCATCTTGTGATTACTCAGTAGTTTTCTCCTTGCCCTATGGAGAAGAGGATCAACTGAGGAGTTGATTTCACTGAACACTGTTTACAGAGAAGCAGACAGACTCTCTCAGAGACAAGAATGTTGTTACTTGAATGTAGGACTTGCTAGTAAGCTGTGCTGAGTGAAAGAGTACTGTCAGTGACTTTAAGCGAGACTCATGTTCTGCACCACTCATTGGTAACACACAGCTACGCAGTGCTCATGGAAGGCTCTAGAATACCTACTCTACAGAAAGCTACCATTGTGCATTATAACCTGCCATTAGGTGCTGCAGCCCTCCTTCACCACCCCACTCCCCACTGAGGAAACTTCTGCTTTACAGAGAGAGCATGTTCTCAGCCACTTGAAGATTTTGGTCAATTGAAGCCATTCTAAAATTTAAGAGGTTACTCAAAATATTCCCCCTGGATGATTCTTAAAACCAAAGGAAATGAAAGTCTTACTAGAAGTACCACAGAGATGATGAAGTATTAGAATTCTCTACTATTTATTATTTTCCCAGTGCATCTATGGAAACACCATTAGAGCCACCCATTTATGTGATTTTTTTTCTGTGAGGATATTTTTACCTGTTGGGCCATGTACTATTTTCTCCCCCTGGCTCCAAAAAAAGTGCTACTATAATTCATTCATGGTTTTTAGCAGGCTGACCCCAATTAACCTTGTAATTAAACATAGTACATGCATGGAGCTTATAACTTCTATGGCATTTTCTAATTATTATTCTATAAATAATGTATAACCAAAAAAATTGCTTCTCTTTATAAGAGGTCATTAAAGAACTATTAAGCTAAAAATTCCTTTGTATCATTTCCAAAGGCATAATCAATATAATTTCTAGTACTGGGCTACTTGTAGCCTCCCCAAACTTTTTGATACCGGAAGCCTGTTTTCTGTTCCTTCAAGTATTATGATCACCACCTAGGAGACTAAAAGGATTAAGGACCTGGGGTGGAAGAAGGTTATGGGAAGACAAATAGAAGGAGGCACCATTTCACTCACTGTCCAATTCCTAAAGGGGTTTCACCTCTTTGAGTAGTACATCTTTGGCCGTTATCTTGGAAATCTTTTTTCTTTCAAAGATTTTAGAACTATAAGAACAATCAGAACATTATTCTCTGAAAGTACTTGTTCTTAATTACTTATATGGCAATTAAATATATTTATAAAGCTGCTTTCACTCTTGAGCAATGAAACATCTACTAATAATAATTCTGATGCCGATAATAAAGTTTATTGAGAACATATTATGTTTTTATAGGATATAAATTTCCAGAGGATAACCACTATGCTAAGTTATTTACATAAGTTTTCTTTTTTTTAATTTTAATTTTAATTTTTTTTTTTGAGTTGGAGTCTCACTCTGTCACCCAGACTGGAGTGTAGTGGCCGGGAGCGGCCACCGCAGCCTCGACCTGCTGGGCTCCGGTGATCCTTCCGCCTCAGCCTTCCAAGTAGCTGGAACTGCAGGCGTGCGCTACCACGTCCAGCTAATTTTTGATTTATTGTAGAGATGAGGTCTCGCCAAGTTGCCCGGGTGGGTCTTGAACACGCGGGCTCAGGCATCCACTTACCTCAGTCTCCCAAAGCGCTGGGATTACAGGCTGAGCCACCAAGTCCGGCTTGCATAAATTTTCTAAGTAAACTGTCACAACAACCACATGAGATACCAAGGGATCTCCCTATTCCACCCTTCTGAGTAGCTGGATATTATTTTTCTAAATAAGTGAATCACAAAGAACTTGTGTATCTCGACTGATAGTATATAATCTGTGAATGACAGAAGGGAGATTTCAAACCTGGTAGTTTGATTGAGAACCTACACTAAGACCTGCTTATGGCACTGCTTTGATCAAGTAACTCTTAATTCCTCAGTGTGAAATGAAACCGCTTATACAAACAAATGCCCTCAATGATTTGGTCAGGGAGAGGCTGTCATTAGTTGGCCCAAGTCCTTTATTGAAAAAATGAGGAAATTAAATATCAAAGAAGTGAAACATTTATGCAGCATCAAATGATGACTGGGTGGATTTTGTTGCTTATTTTTACTCAGATTTTTCCCCCAGAAAGTCACAAGTATTATTTTCCTTAAGTTTGACAGTTTCTGAGGCAAGTATATTTATCCTTTAACTCATTAGTTAATTTACCATGATGCTATGGCTATAATTAAGATTATATTTTTTTGATAACTTCTGGGTTGGAACCGGAGAAGTGTGGAAAACAGTTACCTGTAGATAAGGAATCACTTTGCAGAGGGACTGTCCAAAGAACCAGGTCTCAGTGATATCCACGACCAGTGTGGCTGGAAGGCAGGTGATTGTCACCAGCACGTCAGCCAGAGAAAGGTTGACTATGAAGTAGTTGGTTACCGTCCTCATGTGATGGTTCTTCCACACTGCCACGCAAACTAATGTGGAAAGCAAAAGGAATAGTAATTCGACAACAACAAAAAACAAGTACCAGTGAGGAAACATTGTCAAGCTAATTCATACTTTATTCTAAAGTCCATATGCATATGTTGAAAATGAAATATAAAAATAATTGAAGACTGCTGAATTTTCATTGATTCAATTTGTATATGAGTGCTGAATACATGCTTGAAATCAGTTCATTTACCTCATGATTTTTCAGTAAAATCCGAAGATTTTATTTTTATCTGCTTTTGACTGAAAGTCCTAAAAGTTAAAGAGTCATCTTTGATTTATCTTCCTATTCCCTCAGTATTCAGCATGGAATGGAGCCTCAAGAAATAGTTGCTGAGTTGAGATAAATTAGGAGCTAGCAATTCTCAGTGAACTATACTGTTTGCCTCATCTATGACCTTGACCTATATCTGCTCCCAAACTTTGCATTTAGAACTTTTAACAAATGAAAAGTTTGTCTTTAAAAGATAAAAACCAGCAATTACTCAGTTCTTACCATTGCCAAATACTGAGCAAGATAGTTCATATAATTACATTGCTTAATCCTGACAACAATCTTAATGGAAGACGTCATTACCCACATTTTATAAATGAAGATGCTGGGGTTTAGGAAATTCATGGAACTTGTCTAGGGAAACACGGCCCACAAAGGATAAAACTATTGTTTCAACTGGACTTTAACTCCAAGTGAAAAATGGATCTTTTCAACACATGGTTTGCCTTCTTTGGTGAAAAATGAGAAACGCATACAGTCTAGGCACACAATCCCTTCTCTTTTCTATTACTTTCATGGCCTCTAACATCACCCTTCAATCAAAAATACTTTTTGATACTTTCACAGCTGGCCTTCTTCCTCACTGCCTTATAGTGTATCTTCAGTTTACAAGCTCTGCTATCTCACTCAATTGCTCTTTACTGAAAGAACTTCCAGTTCCTCCATTTTCTATCCTCCCCCTGTCTGTTGTATACAACGCTTACACAATCGCTGACTCTTGATTATAGGCATACACACTACCACCCACATCTATTGATAGGTTTGCTTCATTCACAGTAGTTGAATTTGGGATATCACTGACATATCAGAGCTGTCACCTATGCACCCAAATGTAGTGATTACTAAGTTTGTGCAGTAAATAAACGAAAGCACATTTTGTTGAATTTAATGCATGGAATGAGGAATTTTTTTGATAATTAAGTTTCATTTATTAGTAGTTTTATTTGTTGGAAAAAGTTCTTACTAGTTTCTGAAACTGAGATTGGCTGTCAGCTCCCAACAGATGTCAGTTTAACAAAACACCTAGATTTCAAAGTATTTAGTTTTTTTGTTTGTTTGTTTGTTTGTTTTTTGTTTTTTTTTGAGTTGGAGTCTCACTCTGTCGCCCAGACTGGAGTGCAGTGGCCGCTCCCGGCCACCGCAGCCTCGACCTGCTGGGCTCTGGTGGTCCTTCTGCCTCAGTCTTCAGAGTAGCCGGAATTACAGGCGCATGCTACCACGCCCGACTGATTTTTTGATTCATTGTAGAGATGAGGTCTCGCCAAGTTGCCGAGGCAGGTCTCGAACCCGCAGACTCAGGCAATCCACTCACCTCAGCCTTCCAAAGCGCGGGATTACAGGCTGAACCACTGAGCCCGGCTGAGATTTATTTATTTATTTTTTTTTTTTAAAGCATGAGATATGGCTCCTTCCCTCAGTGAAGGTACTATATTGGAGTTTGTGTGTGTGTAGAAATGAAATGTATACATCTAAATTAATAGGGTAAGCAATGATGCCATAAATTACAAAG
>CAUYQG010147405.1:0-10359 GCA_963574415.1 Tarsius wallacei | reverse complement strand
CCCAGGCTGGAGGGCAGCGGCATGCTCCCGGCCACTGCAGACTCGACCTGCTGGGCTCTGGCGATCCTTCCACCTCAGCCTTCCAAGTAGCTGGAACTACAGGTGCGCGCTACCACGCCCTGCTAATTTTTTTATTTTATTGTAGAGATGAGGTCTTGCTTGCCCAGGTGGGTCTCGAACCCGCGGGCTCAGGCAATCCACTCACCTCAGCCTCCCAAAGGCGCGGGATTACAAGCTGAGCCACCGAGCCCGGCTCTCTAGTTTTCTATAATGCAGTTAAAGATTGAATTGCTGGAACGATGTTTCTGAGTGAAACGGGATGCAATCTAGGGTGTGAGTTGACTTTCAAGCAAGGAGCAAGGACGTTGAGGGCACAGCAAGAAGCAAGAGCTAGGAGTTCCCAGACTGGTTAAAGTAGAGCACCTCCTGGGTCTCCATCAGCTGAGCATTGTGCATAGCCTGAGGAAAGAAGTTGCCTCAAATACTAACAGCCCAAAGGGACTGAAGTGGGCACGTCACACCTGTTGGATGTCAGTGTGTGAAGCTGGAGCTTAGGACTGCTTGATTTTTGGCGGGATTGCAGACTGTCAGGTTGATAAACTGCATAGCTTGTGGAAAGAGAACGAACCTGGAGTCCACATGCTGACTGCTGTCTCTCTGTCTCTTCCCCAGCACTGGCCATGGGTCTCTGTGTCGCCATGATTGCCTTCGTTCGCCTGCCAAGCCTCAAGGTCTCCTGCCTGCTTCTCTCAGGGCTTCTCATCTATGATGTCTTTTGGGTGAGAGTCTGTTTTCCTGGAAGCCCTTGCCCACCCTTGTGTTGAATTGAAGCATTCACTCCCAACAGCTATGAACTATAAGTATCCAAAGTTTGACTTGCCTGACCACCAGTCCTGAATGATATGTGTTAAAAGGTGTGCAGGCAGCTGCCTGAGCCTTTGTTAAGATGTTATCCAGTAGGTAGTGTGTGATCTTAGGATAGAAGAGATAGCAGGTAAGCGGGCTTCCCTGCCATGGGAGCACACCCGCTTCCACTGTAATCATTGGGTGTGAGGAAAAGTTCAGAAATCTGCAAGTACACAGGAAGAGCAAAGATTGTTCTTCTCCTCAAAACATACAGTCAGGCTGGGTGTAGTGGTTCAGGCCTGTAATCCCAGCACTTTAGGAGACCAAGGTGGAAAGAGTGTTTGAGCCCAGGAATTCAAGGCCAGTTTGGGCAACATGGTGAGACCTCATCTCTACAAAAAAATCAGAAAATTAGCTGGGCTTGGTGGCATGTGCCTACAGTGCCAGCACACTCAGGAGGCTGAAGTGGGAGGATCACCTGAGCCCAGGAGGTTGAGGCTGTGGTGAGCTGTGATCGTGCCACTGCACTCCAGCCTAGGCGACAGAGTGAGATCCTAATTCAAAAAAAAAAAGAAAGAAACATGCAGTCAAAGCAGTGATGCCACAGCATTCCGGGACTCTGCTCTTAAGAACAAAGGGCTGATGCTAAAAGGTGGGTTGCTTCCAGCTCCCTTTTAAAGGCATCTCTCCAACTTGGCAGGTATTTTTCTCAGCCTATATCTTCAATAGCAATGTCATGGTGAAGGTGGCCACGCAGCCTGCTGACAATCCCCTCGATGTTCTGTCCCGGAAGCTCCACCTGGGGCCCAATGTTGGGCGTGATGTTCCTCGCCTGTCTCTGCCTGGAAAACTGGTCTTCCCAAGGTAGGACTGCCTGTCAGGCCTCATCCTGCGACAGGATCACAATGCCTTTCTGTGCCTGCCTGTTCCCTGCTTTGGTCAGTCTCTCTTGTCATCAGCATTCTTATCCTAAACTTGAAAGGGCTGTGAATTATCTCCATTGTACAAATGAGGAAATGAGGATGAAAATATTGACTTGACTTACTAAGATTTATCACTAGGTGATACAGGTGCTGCCTTTTATTATTGACTGATGTTATCAAACAGCCATCTTTACTGCTTTGACACTTTTTAAGTTGGCTGGAGGGAATTAATAGGAGAATCTGAATCCTTTTTACTTCTGAGACATTTGTAAAAATACGTTCTAATGGTAGAATTAGCTCCTAGTGATATAATCTTGACAAAATTAATATGTTGCTTTAGTCATCTGTGTCTGGTAGTAGTCAGTTGCTATTTGAAATCTCAACAGTTGAATATGTCACAAATAATGAATTGCATGACATTTTTAGAAGAGAGAGTACTTAAGCAAATCACTTCAGCAGTCCCTTACAAGGCACTCTGTTGAAACACTGGGGGACCAGGTTGGAGACTCTATTGCCAGTACTTTTATGGCTTTTAACCTCTAAATTGTTAAAAACTATTGTTGTTCAAGCATAGAGGTTTCCATCTACCATTCAGAAAAGTTACTTGACTTTTTAAAAAGCTATTAGACTTTGCACAGAAGGAATCAAAACTGGATTGTAGAGTGTAGCATCCCTAACATACAGAACTATGTTCTAGCTCCACCGGCAGCCACTTCTCCATGTTGGGCATTGGAGATATTGTGATGCCTGGTCTCCTGCTGTGCTTTGTCCTCCGCTATGACAACTACAAAAAACAAGCCAGTGGGGATTCCTGTGGTGCCTCTGGACCTGCCAACATTTCTGGGCGCATGCAGAAGGTCTCCTACTTTCACTGCACCCTCATCGGATACTTCGTAGGTAAGAGAGAACAGACGGCAGATGATCGTCTCTCTGGCTGTTCTCCAATGCTTGGAATTAAATCAGGCCTTGTAGCTACAGATGCTGGGTAGAAGGAGAGCAGGAACTCTGGTTGCTGTAATAGACAACCAAAAAGAAACCTTCCCAGCCCATAAGATAAGTGTTCCCTGTCCAACAGAATGTCTAAGGTAGTACACTGCAGGAAAAGCATGGTCAGCCCAAAAGCCAAGACACATACTACACAATGCAGTGGGTTAGCCTGCTTAAGTCTTCCACTTGAGTTTAATGACTGTTATGTTTATTTCCTACTCTGTTCAACAGATATTTACATTCAGTGGTTCTGACATTTCTGTTGCCTCTGACTTAGGACTCTCACTAGGCCAGTTTTTCTCTTGGCAGCTCACAGGTAGGCAGACAGGGAGAGGCCCTTGTCCTTAGGCTAGGAGTAGCAGCCACCTGCCTGCACATGTGATTGTCACTGCAGAGTGAATGGAAAAGGGCACCTCCCTTACTCCATGCCTCCTTAACACCAGCATGTTAGTCATTCCAGAGTATTTCATATACATGGGTCCATTTCAATCCAAAAGCTCAGGGGGCCAGAGAAAGTATATTACCCCATTAGACAAATGAGCAGGCTAAGGCACAGAGAGTTGAAATGCTGGAACCAAGTTACGCAGCTGTTGTGAATAGCAGAGTTGGAACTGGAACCCAGGACTTTTGCCTCCAAGTCAGCATCACATGCCACAGGAGACAGAGGGAGACCAGGCACACTCGGGGCTGAGAGCAAGGAGTGGGACTTGGACCTGTCACAGTTCCTTGGAGTTCTAGATTTTTAAAGTTATGCTGTTTCACATTTCTTTTGCTGCTCAAGCTGGGCATTTCACACCATGACCATAGGGTGGATCCAATATGCCACATTAGATACGTACATTCTCGGGACTTTGCTGAGAAGCAGCCAGGCAACAGGGGCTCCTGCCACTGTCTCATGAACGCCTCTCTTTCCTCACAGGTCTGCTCACTGCTACTGTGGCGTCTCGCATTCACCGGGCTGCCCAGCCCGCCCTCCTCTATTTGGTGCCATTTACCTTATTGCCACTCCTCACGATGGCCTATTTAAAGGTGAGAGAAGCTGTTATAAACCTGGGAAAGCAATAACCTGGCATTGGCCTTGTGCTTGTGTTTGTACTCTCCTCACTAGAGGTGGTTCTGCTTAAGCCCCTGAGTAAGCTCTTGATCCTGGCTGTGTTTTGTGTGTGTGCTCACCTGGCATTAGCAAACTCTTCCAGATTCCTGCAGCTGCTGTCAGAAAATGCTGATAAGCTAGGCCACTACACCACCTGGTTGTGGACTAATTAACTGAAAGTCCCAGAGCCCAGCTGTGGAGACTTCCTGCTTCTCTTAAAGGCAGTGCCCCCTGCCACTTAACAGCTTGTTTAAGCTTTGCATTAAAGTTTGGAAATAAGACTGAATAGTACTGAGGCAGTATATGATGAAAACTAGATTTAGAGAGAGCATTATCTTATTTACTAGATTTGTATTATCATCACCATTTTACAGATGAGGAAACAGATATAGAAGCTAATTTGCTTGCCCAAACCATCTGACTCACAAGTGAGAGAACTTAACCTTACGACAGAATTGATAAAAGCCCTTTCTTGCTCAAGGGCGTTCTTCTAAAAATGGCGGGTTACTTTTCAGTGAGTATAATCTGAATGCTCTTTGATTCCCCACAGAAGCAATCTGATCTGAGATCAAGAGTCAGAAAGGACTTGTAGCTCTGCGGGCCTCATGTTAAAATGCGTAACTTAGTAAAGTCCCTTCTTTCCCAGGGTGACCTCCGGCGGATGTGGTCTGAGCCATTCCACTCCAAGTCCAGCAGCTCCCGATTCCTGGAAGTATGATAGCTCATATAGACGTGACCAGAATGGCCATCAGAGTCCTTTTCTCTCAACTCGTGGTTTTGTTTCCTCTTAGAGCTGGGCTGGTACTCAGAGATGTACCTGTTTAAGGAACTGCTGTGTGACTGGATTTTGCATTTAAAGGGAGCTTGTTGGCTGGAGAGAGGCGCTGGAGCCCTGTGTGGGTCCTTCTCTCCCTGCAGCTGTAGAGGTGGAGCCTCTTCCAGAGGGACAGACCTCTCCCCAGCACTCCTTCCTCCCCTGTTTTTATGGATCTGCACCAGACTGTTACCTTGCGGGGGAGATGGAGATTTGACTGTTTAAAAACTGAAAACAGCAAGAATTCATTCTAGAACTTTTGAACACTAAAAGGATGAAAAAAATTAGCAAACCGAAGTTTCTTCAGTGAACCCTCAAGAACTTTGGGACCAGTTTCCTATGGGGGACTCAGTTTCAGAGAACTGAGACAGAAGCTCTTCTGTCGTTATATTCTTCTTTCCTTTTTTTGGATTTATTAAATATTTTCTGTGGTGTGAAGTGACTTATTAAATCCACAGACATTGAGTGACTTCTTACAACATCCGCATAAGAATTTGTTTTAATGAGTTCATGTCCACCCAGATGTTGTGTTGGCAGTGAACAAGGGCATGGTTTTTATACATACATATATATATACACACATAGATATATATAAATAAACAAAAATTAAAACCTGCTAAGATCACGCTGTGTAGCAGACAGGGGCTTGCTGTCATTTTGAGCATGTCGAGCAGTTTACTGTGGCTTCCTTGTATATGGATAAGCTGCTGTCTTTCCCCTTCACAATTGACCCTGCGTTACAAACCAGTATAGCGTATGTGCTGATAGACTCATGGACTGTAGGAGACTCCTACTTGGTTTTGATCAGTGTAGCAAATTAGGGATGAAAAGTTAAAACCTTTTGGCCCTTTTTTTTCTTTTTACAGGCTTCTCCCTTGCAGGATTTTTAGTAGTTTCTTCTTGAACCAGTGCATGTATTATAGCAGCAGGTGTCTTTGTGCTTTCTGATCATAGTAATGTACTACTTGTAAATACATTTTTCTATTTTCTATTTTTTTGTATTTTTTTTGACATTTTGTTTCATTGATGTGCTGTATTTTCCATACCCTCACTCCTTTAAGAAAAAAAAAAAAGGAAAAACAACACAATCCTGTCCTTGCTGTTGTGATTATAGTCTTGGTTTACCTGTGGTGACAGCTGGGTATTGGGGACTCAAGTGCCCCTCTGAGATGGGCCCTGAATTCCAGGAACTGAGGAGAGAACAGGCTGCACTGTCCCCTTAGAACCAGACCCTGTGCCGTGGTCTTTGCTGGAGAGCCCAGAGTTCTGGTAGTAACTAGTAATGTCTGCTTGCCTTTATCTGAGCAGCTCCAGCCTGATAAGAAACTGCCCATTTTTCAGAGGCAGAGAGAAGCCTGGAGTTGGCCTGAGGATATCTGACAGCAGAGGTCGGATAAGGATCCTTTTGTCCTGGTTTCCCTCTTCAGGCCATTGCCTCAGTGGCCTGCCTCTGTCTTGACTTGTGTAACGAACTGGTGTGCTGTTGTCTCCAGGACTTGAAGTCACTGTGGATAGGGCTCGTGGGGGGTGCTCATCGTGTTGTCAACCAAGCCTGAAGCGATCAGGGTGTTGGATTCCTCTGTTGTTGTCGTCTTCAAATTCTGCTGAAGGGTGTTTTGGGTTTTGTTTCTAATAAATGACTTCTTTGTAGCCTTTGTCACATCATGTTCACTTTTGGTAGTTGGTACCAAACAGAGCTCCCAGTCACCACCTACCTGCTCCACCTGTTCCAGAAGACTGATGGGAAGGCCCTGTCTGTCTTCAGACTTGGTCACCTGTGGCTCTGGTTCAGCCATAGAGATGTCAAAGAAGTGAAGCTTCTGTTGTCCACAGAACTCAAAACCACCTCTGGATCTGGCGAAGACTAAAAATACACTCATATACTCACTGTTTATCAGCAGAACTAACTTCTTTCTCAGGCCTCAAGGATGCAAATGGCTAATGAAATGACTCAGATTAAGGGCAAGTGCCAATAATGGGTAGAAATAATGTTATTATCCTGGAAGTTCATCATTTTAATTTTTCTAACTATCTTTGTTTTCATAAAAAAAATTAAATTCCACACAGATGGAACATAATTTTTTTGTCATTCTCGCTTCTGTGCAGGTTTTGGGGTGGGGGAGTGGGATACCCACACAAGACTCATGAATGTAACTTTGATTCCAGTTGCTAAGTTTCAAAGCCTTTAACACTTTGGCAGAGAAACTGTAAATATTCTACTTGTTTTAAATTAACCACAGTAGACACACTAGAGTCTCCCCCCAGTTCTGGAAGCCATGCTCTTTTGATTGGGGTGGGAGTGGGCTGAAGTTAAAGCACATACTTTAGATTTTTCCTTCTGGTCCCTCTTCCTTCCTCCCCACCACCTGTCCTCATCTCATTCTTTGTGGTTTCTTAAATGCTGTGGGTTTGGGGGTTTTCTGTCTAAGAAGTCTTCTGCACCAGGCATGGCATGTTTACAGAGGTTCAGCATGGACCCCTCCCTCCCTCACTGGTCTGAGGTTCTTCCCCCCACCTCCTGAAAAGAATGCATGTTGCATCTCTCACTTTTTCATAATTTGAACTAATGAAGCCATGACAGCAAAGTTTATTCAAGGCCTAACGTGTTCCATTACTATCATTAACAGTGTTGAATGCCTTTTCTGAACAAGACAGTGGCACAGCTCCCTGCATAGGCATGGTTAAAACCATGGGGCCTTGGAGGTAGGCTACTGTGTGGATTACCTTTGTAGCAAGCTCATGGGCTTTGGGTAAACAGGTAAGTTATGTTACCACAAGAAAAAAAAAGACCAGTTCTCTGTAAGGGTGGAGGGAAAGGGAGTTCTGTTTGCCAATAAAGTGTTAAAAATAGAATCTGCCGTGTCTGCATAACAACTCTCACATTACTGCTCACCAGATCCAAGGTTGTATGTAGACATTTCTGTTTTGTAAAGCTTAACATTTCCGTCAGAGCCTGGGAATGCAGCAGGCATGTATGTGCATGAAGTGTGCTCCTCGAGGACATCAGCTGTGCGACCCTCCTCCTGTGTGGAAGCATGTCAGAAGGAAACCGTCCTACTCTTCTCCTGGTCTTCCAGAGCATACTGATCGGACAGCCTCCCACACTTCACAAAATCACACTTCTTTGGCAATTTCCAACAGTGAAGTCACTTCAAGAACAATGGCTCCTAACACATGGCAACTGAAGTGCTGCAAACCTAGTAATAGAATGCAAGCCTCTTCTGGAAGGGATGAATCAGGTAAGACTTCTTAATCCAGGGATTATTCATACTCCTGTGCAGTATATAGGCTGCTGCTTTTTGTTTTTTGTTTTGAGACACGGTTTCACTCTGTTACCCAGACTGGAATGCAGTAGTGCAATCCTGGCTTACTGTAGCCTCAACCTCATGGCCTCAAGTGATCCTCCCATCTCAGCCTCCTGAGTAGCTGGGGCTACAGGCATGCACCACCACACCAGCTAATGTTTTTTAATTTTTGTAGAGATAGGTTCTTACTACATTGCCCAGGCTGGTCTCCAAGTTCTGGGCACAAGCGATCCTCCCACCTCCCCAGAGTCCTAGGACTATAAGCATGAGCCACTGCACCCAGCCTAGACTGCTTTTTCAATCTACAAAACTCTAAACTCAAATTTCTGCTGGTTCAGATTCCAACTATCTCATCTGTACAGCAGTCCTCCTTTTGACTATGTCATTTATTTCTCTTCCTCAATTGTTCCCTTGGAATTCAAAGCCCTTTCCCACCCATTAGCAGTAGTTTTGTCATGTTTGGGTGCTCAAGTGAACAAAGCCAAGATGCTGGTCCCTGACTCCCATGGTCCTTGCAGGGGTTGCTTTAATACACTGGGTTTGCGGGGAGAGGAAGGGGGCCCCCACAAACAAGGTTACCCATGGATGCCATATTGAGCTCAAGAATGGAATCTGTTACTTTCTGTCCACAACTCAGCCTTCCTCCAAATGGCAAAGGCACCAACTGAGGATTCTGTATCACAGGACTGGATGTGCCAGTTGGGAGAAGGTTGAGAAGCAGATTGGTTCAGGAGGAGTCTGGTACTCCTGATGGACACAGGCCAGCATTTAACCAGATGTTTCTATTACAGTTGAAAGAAGCTAACATATTCTGCAGCACCAAGTGCACACATGTTTAATCACAACAGGGTTGAGAAGTCTTACTGCTCCAAGTCAGCAGTTAGCAGGTGCTTTTCTAAATATCCTGCAGGGAGACTGTGAAAACTCTTAACTTTGTACATAGCATATTGCTGATCACTTCAGTATGCTGTGGAGCTTAGATATTTGAGTTATTAAGAATTAATGAGTCTGGGCACCGTGGCTCAAGCCTGTAATCCCAGTATTTTGGGAGGCCAAGGTGGGTGGATTACCTGAGCCTGTGGATTCAAGAAGAGCCTAGGCAACTTGGCGAGACCTCATCTCTACAATAAATCAAAAAAATTAGCCAGGCATGGTAGTGTGTGCCTGTAGTTCCAGCTACTTGGAAGGCTGAGGTGGAAGGATTGCCTGAACCCAGCAGGTCAGCACTGGGATGTTCGTGAGCATGCCACTGCACTCCAGCCTGCATGACAGACTCTGTAACTAAAAAAAAAATTTTTATTTTAAGAATTAATGAGCCAGGTGCTGTGGCTCACACCTGTAATCCCAGCACTTTGGGAGGCAAAGGCAAGAGGATTGCCTGAGCTGAGGAGTTTGAGACCAGCCTGGGCAACTTGGTGAGACTTTGTCTCTACAGTAAATCTAAAAAATTAGCCAAGTGTGGTGGTGCACACCTGTAAATTGCAGCTACTTGGAAGGGTAAGCCAGAAGGATCGCCTGAGCCCAGCAGGTCAAGGCTGCAGTAGCTGTGAGTGTGCCACTGCATTCCAACCTGGCAACAGTGAGACTCCAACCGCCCCCTCGCCCCCCCAAAAAAAAGAATTCATGTGGTAGGCTCAGCTTAATTTATGGTCCCTTTCATTTGGATTCTTCCAAGTCAGTTCCTTCCTTAAGTTCCAAGAAGTCTGTTTCCTGTACAGTATAACCTGTAAAACTTGCTATCAGTTTTCAGGCAGACCTGTTATACCTATGGGTCCCAAAATAGATGAGCCCACTGCTTTCTCCAGCCCCCACAGAGCCCTGGGATTCCCATTAGATCCAAAGATCACAGAAAAGTGGGAACCATTTAGGCAGCAGACACAAGACTTGGCAGCCTGGGAGTGGTGAAGTCCGCCAAGCAGTGGGCGGTGGGCCTTCACTTGTGAGGAATGAAAGACAGGAAGTGGGTGTCCACAGGACAAAGATGGAGAGGGGGAGGCAGGATGGTCACTTGCCAGCATTCCAGCCCCAGGGTTCTGAGTGCCAGTTGCTGTGCCTCTCCTAGGAGACTTGCTCTAGACACATTACTTATCAGCCTTCCAGCATGATATTTGAGCCAGCATGTGTACTGTACTTCTGGCTCTTTTTTTTTTTGAGTTGGAGTCTCACTCTGTCGCCCAGACTGGAGTGCAGTGGCTGCTCCCGGCCACCGCAGCCTTGACCTGCTGGGCTCCGGCGATCCTTCTGCCTCAGCCTTCCAAGTAGCTGGAACTACAGGCGTGTGCTACCACGCCCGGCTAATTTTTGATTTATTGTAGAGATGAGGTCTTGCCAAGTTGCCCAGGTGGGTCTCGAACCCACGGGCTCAGGCAGTCCACTCACCTCAGCCTCCCA
>CAUYQG010147403.1:0-15030 GCA_963574415.1 Tarsius wallacei | reverse complement strand
ACAATAAATCAAAAAATTAGCCGGGCGTGGTAGCGCGCGCCTGTAATTCCAGCTACCTGGAAGGCTGAGGCGGAAGGATCGCCGGAGCCCAGCAGGTCGAGGCTGCGGTGGCCGGGAGCGGCCACTGCACTCCAGTCTGGGCAACAGAGTGAGACTCCAACTTAAAAGATAATAATTCTTATGTAAATAGCTAAAACATAAAAATAGTGATGCCAGGTGGGGTGCAGGGCAAAACCCATGGATTCTTTGGTTCGTTTCCAAAATGAAGTTTAGAGCAGTCAGCAAAGTTTTCAAAGTTTATTAGAGAAAGATGAGAGAAAAGACAGGGTGACATGCCAGAGCTGGCACAGGTGAAAGAAATGCACCTTTGCTTTTTTACAATAGACCTGACATATCTCCACAATGATTGATATGCTAAAAAGGGTGGAGCTCGGTATCTGTCACTCTGGAGGTTGATCTCTGAGCTCCTGATGGGAGGAGACAAGGGGAGGGGTGGTCTTTTCCTGATCACATTGTCTAATGCAGGAGACCTGCCAGATTTCCAATTCCAATTCATAGGTTCCTTAGCTAAAAGGTGGTCTGATTATCATTTCTATGGCTTTGGTTAATTAAGGGATGGCATTCTGCCTTCTGCCTTCATCTTAAGACAGGGAACCAGCGGTGGCTCAGCCTGTAATCCCAGCACTTTGGGAGGCCAAGGCCAGTGGATTGCCTGAGACCGCGGGTCCGAAACCAGCCTGGGCAACTTGGTGAGACCTCATTTCTACAGTAAGTCAAAAATTAGCTGAGTATGGTAGCATGTGCCTTTAGTTCCAGGTACTTGGAAGGCTGAGGCAGAAGGATTGCAACTCAAAAAAAAAAAAGACAGGAAACCTAAAAGTTTCTTAATGATTATTATGCTAAACCATGAATTGAAAGGTTGGGCTGTCCTATAGTCTTGCATCTGATGGAGTTTTCTTTTGATTTGCTGGGTGGGGAAGGGGTGTAGTCTGCAGCTTGGCCTGCAGTAAAATGAAATTTGTAAAATGTCTGGACACTTCCTAAACCTGTCTATGGGAAATGTATCTATCTATGTCTAACCTGTGTTAGCTATCTTGACCCAACTAGTACATAATACATACATATGTACATGTGTATGCATAATGAACATAAACAAGCTTAGTAAAAACCATGAAAAAAAAAAGCATGGGTGCTGAAAATAACCCATCAGACTTATGCTCCTGATAACCTCTGTGAGCTACACCAGGGATAGCAAGGCATTTTTTTTTGAGTTGGAGTCTCACTCTGTTGCCCAGACTGGAGTGCAGTGGCCGCTCCTGGCCACTGCAGCCTCGATCTGCTGGGTTCCGGTGATACTTCCGCCTCAGCCTTCCAAGTAGCTGGAACTACAGGCGCACGCTATCCACGCCCGGCTAATTTTTTTGATTTATTGTGGAGATGAGGTCTCGCCAAGTTGCACAGGCGGATCTCGAACTGGCAGACTCAGGCAATCCACTCACCTCAGCCTCCCAAAGCGTGGGATTACAGGCTGAGCCACCGAGCCCGACTTGGGCAAGGCATTTTAACTATGCATTTAATGTTTCATCCCACAAAAAAATTCTGTAAAACAAACAGCATAAGACAATAATATCTGTCCCCCCAAAACACACACCATTCTTTTCTTAGTAAAAAAAATTATGAATTTTTAAATGTACTATTATAATTTAAAATTTATAATTAAAATGACTAAAGAAATGAAAATACAGTGGGAGCTAAGCTAAGGAATCTGCAGAGGCAGAGAGAATGGACATTGGAGACTCAGAAGGGAGAGAGTGGGAAGGGAGGAGGGATGAAAAATCACCCACTGGGTACAGTGTGCACAGGTGGGGGTGGCAAGTATACTTAAAGTCCAGGCTTCTTCCCTGTTATACAATACAACATTCAACCCCAAACCATGTGTAGCCCTAAAGCTATTAAAATCTAGAAAAAAATAATAATTAAAAAAAGAAAAGAAAAAAGTTTAGTGTGAGAAACAAACTCAACTGTCCAAAATCAAAGGATGGCACAGAGATGTGGAGTACAGCAGCAGCGAGACTTTAATGATGGTCTTGCAAGATCGGGTGTCTGGTCGGCAGGCACACCAAGGCAGTTCAGTCAGTATATTTAGGCCCTAGAATGCAAGTCCTCTCCTGGTTTCCCATTGGTTGGGTACTTGCAGGAATTACACGTTTTGCCATAGAACAACTACAAGTTACAAGTTGATTGGTTTTACAGAATTATTTCATTTACATGTCCTATTGGCCAATAGGTTTCCAGGATTCCTATTCTGATTGGGTACTGCCAAAAGTTTAAACATGTAGTCTGCCAAAGTAAAGGGCCCGCGAAAAGGAAGCACAAAGAAGCAGGAAGTAAATTAACAAAAGCGAAGCACAAAGCATTTAGACACCATCTTGAGAACCCAAGATAAGTTAGGCTCCAATTTGAAAATAAATCGGGCCAGGCACAGTGGCTCACGCTTATAATCCCAGCACTTTGGAAAGCTGAGGTGAGAGGATTGCCTGAGCTCACAGGTTTGAGACCAGCCTGGGCAACTTGGCAAGACCTCATCTCTACAATAATTCAAAAAATTAGCCAGGCATGGTGGCACATGTCTGTAGTTCCAGCTACTTGGAAGGCTGAGGTGGAAGGATCGCCTGAGCCCAGCAGGTTGAGGCTGTGGTGACTGTAACTGTGCCACTGCCCTCCAGCCTGGGCAACAGAGTGAGACTCCAACTTAAAAATAATAAATACACCAGTCTTGGTGGCTCAGCCTGTAATCCCAGCGCTTTGGGAGGCTGAGGTGAGTGGATTGCCTGAACTCACGGGTTTGAGAAACGCCTGGGCAACTTGGCAAGACCTCATCTCTACAATAAAATAAAAAATTAGCCGGGCGTGGTAGCGCACACCTGTAGTTCCAGCTACTTGGAAGGCTGAGGCGGAAGGATCGCCGAAGCCCAGCATGTCGAGACTGTGGTGGCCGGGAGTGTGCCACTGCGCTCCAGTCTGCGTGACAGAGTGAGACTCCAACTCAAAAAAATAAATTTTTTAAAAATATAAATAAATCACTATTCTTATTTCTCACATTTAGCTTCTCTCAGATGAGAAATATCTTTTTAGATTACATAAACATGATAAAATATAGCACAAAAACCCCTACAAATTAAAATACAGCATAAAATATAATCAGACAAATTAAAAAAATTTTTTTAATGATTTACAAATTTATAAAGAGTTATAAAATAGTAATATGAAAAATGCAATTTTAGGAAAATGGACAAAGATAATAACTGACAACAAATACATAGAGAAAATAAGAAATTATAGACATTTGTTGTCACATTAGGCAAAGGATGTGTTTTTAGAAAGGCAAATGAAATCAAATATTGAAAAGCCAGTAATCCCAAAGCAATACCGGTAAAGTAAGGAGCTGGGTAGTTTAGTTTCATGTAGAAAACAGTCTTTCCCGCTGTTTAGGTGTGGGGTACCAGAGATGGATTTGGGGGACAAGGAGGGCTGAAGCGGAAGGGAGGGATGTGTCAAGAAGATGCAGGGGTGATGCAGCCTGTCTTTGCTAGCAGCTACGGAGGTTCATTGTGGGTTTTCTGCTCCTGAAGGAAATGAAAAAGAGTCCACTCTTTAGTGAGTGTCCCCTTCCATGTATGCATTCTAGGGTAAGGCATCTGAACAGTAGCCCAAGTCATCCTCACAAGGCAAACCCACAAATACCCAATGAGGCCACGAGGCCAGGCCAGGCTCCAGGTGCTGAGGATAGCAGTGGACACACAGGCAGGTTCCTCTCCTCTGTCGGAAATAACATGCTCACCACAGGGCAGGAGGCCAGCCAGGTAACGGCCTGGGAGCAAGAGGATGTATGGCCTGGGTGGTGTGAGCCAGGTCCTGGCAGGAGCCAGCGGCCTCTGAGAAGGCTCATGAAGGGACATGAAGGTGGGAAGGAGCTGACTAGGCCTGTGTCCCACTGAAAGGACAGTCAGGCAGGGAGAAGCAGGCAAGAGGCCATGCAAAGAAGGCAGTGAAATTCGTGTCCTGCCGGATTCGATGGTTCAGCCTGTAATCCCGCACTTTGGGAGGCCGAGGTGAGTGAATTGCCTGAGCCCACAGGTTCGAGACCCGCCTGGGTAACTTGACAAGCCCTCATCTCTACAATAAATCAAAAATTAGCCCGGCGTGATAGCGCACGCCTGTAGTTCCAGCTACTTGGAAGGCTGAGGCAGAAGCATTACTGGAGCCCAGCAGGTCGAGGCTGCAGTGGCCGGGAGCAGCCACTGCACTCCAGTCTGAGTGACAGAGTGAGACTCCAACTCAAAAAAAAAAAAGAAAAAAAAAAGAGAAACCACCTATAATAATTCACGGCCACAAGGTTAGATTGGTGACTGTCCTGAATTCTGCTAGGATGTAATCATAACTAAACATTAAGGTTCTCTTTGGCCTGCTCTCTCTCCACGCATGTCCTCAACTGTGGCTGCCTGCAACATTAATCCACTTGTTTTTCTCTTGCAGAACAACGAACTGTAAGTCTTGCTGACCTCCTTGATGATATCCAGAAATTTACTCAGCTGAAGGGCATGGATAGCTTTGATTACCAGGCATCCATTGTTTACTAGATTTGAAACTTCTCCAATTACTCCTATAGATAACATAAGCCTAAGACTGGTGCAGGAGATATTTTTCTGACTGCATTCTGTCTAACCATCTGATGCCAATCAGACCAGTGACCCGTGACTTCCCACCCAGAAACTGACTCGGCACAGGAAGATAATCTCCGTACTTATATGATCCAATTTCCAGTCAATCAGTAGTCCCAATTCCTTAGCCCCCTGCCCACCACACCACCCTGATAGCTCTAGCCTCTGAGTCACAAGGAGGTGGATTTAAGAAATATTTCCCATCCGCCTTGCGCAGCTGCTTTGTAATTATTAAACTTTCTCTACTGCAACAGCTGCTGTCTGGATCTCAGCTTTTCTGGGCAGTGGGCATGAGGACCTAAGAGGTTGTGACAGAAACTTCTAGGACCACTAGAAGCTGGAGAGGCAGGAAGGATCCTCCCCTAGGGCATCTGGGCAGCCCATGGCCCTGCCAACACCTTGATGTCAGACTTTGTGATTTCAGGTTTCAGCCTTCAGAACTGTGAAATAATACATTTTGTCTTAAGGCACCAAGTTTGCTATAATGTGTCATGGCAGCATCAGGAAACCAATTTTAAAAAAGGAAGGAATATAACACACACCCCTTGCCCCCTGCCCCCACTGTCCCTTCCTGAATGCTCACCGTGAGCAATTTCTCATACATATTTCCAGAACCTTACTGTTTCACAAGCACGTTCACCTCCAGTGCTCTCTCAGTGAATTGTAGCAGCACACTCTGTTCTGCACATTGCTTAATGAGGAATCTTGGAGCTCATTTCACATTAGGTCATGGACCACTGTTTTATTCTTGTTAGCGGCTGCACAGTCTTCATTTGATTATTTTACTGCAGTCTGTTGCTGCTACAAACAGTGCTGCCACGAATGCTCCTGCACACATGTCATGTGCACATGTCTAAGTACACCCATAGGCCACTTGCCCAGCAGTGGAATAATGGGGACAAGGTGTATTCTTCCTAAATGGTAGTCATTGTGGTTAGATCTCCTCTCCCTGCAGTGTGTACAAGCACCAGTGTCCCCGCACCCTTTCTGGCAGAGCGTGCTACCAACCATCTTGATCTCTGACAATCTCATAATTGAGAAATGGCATGATGATTTTGGTTGGCTGTTTATTCATGTGGAGCAGCAATTTTTATTTCCTGAAAATGGTTTAAATTATTTTCTATTTTTTTGTTGGTTTATTGAAGACTTTATTGATTTACAAGAACTCTTTTTTAGATTTAAAAAATTGTGTTTTACTATGGTATAAATTGTATATAAAGTTCCCAGTTTGTTATTTGTCTTCTGACCTTGTTTATGGGGTGGGGTGATTGCCATGACTTTTTTTTTAAAAGTATATAATTAATTTTTTCAAAGTTGTGTTTTATGCTGCTATATATTTTGTACCATGGTAAAAATATACACAACATAGAATTTACTGTCTTAACCAGCTTTAAGTACGGTTCAGTAGTGATAAATACATTCACATTGCTGAGCATTCGTCACCATCATCTATCTCCAGAACTTTTTGTCTTTCTGAAAGAAACTTTGTCCCTTTTAAATACCAGCACCCCAATGCCTGTCCCCCAGCCCTGGTAAACACCTTTTTATTTGTACTGCAAATATCTTAAAGATATTCCCTACGTCCTGCCAACATTCTCTCATATTTTATTGTAGCTGTTTTATTTTGAGTTTTACATAAAAATATTTGATCTCTCTCTAGTTTTACTTGGTGAAGATGTAAATTTATTTGGATATAGTTAATTATCTACCATTTTTTTAATCTATTTCTTGTCAATTTTTAAAAATATATTCATTTATTTCAACTGAAAAATGAAAACAGAGTATACTTATCATGTTCAACATGTTTTGAAACATGGTGGAGTGACTAAATCAAGCTAGTTCACATCTGCATTATTTCACGTATTGATTATTTTTTCATGGTGAAAATATCTAAAGTCTACTCTCTGTCATATTCAAGACTAGAGAACATTGTTATTAACTATAGTCACATATTGTTCTTCCCTGCTGATTTTTTTTTTTTTTGGAGTCTCTCTCTGTCACCCAGACTGGAGTGCAGTGGCCGCTCCCGGCCACCGCAGCCTCGACCTGCTGGGCTCCAGTGATCCTTCCGCCTCAGCCTTCCAAGTAGCTGGAACTACAGGCGCGCGCTACCACACCCGGCTAAATTTTTTTTTATTATTATTTATTGTAGAGATGAGGTCTCGCCAAGTTGCCCAGGCGGGTCTCGAACCCGTGGGCTCAGGCAATCCACTCACCTCAGCCTCCCAAAGCGTGGGATTACAGGCTGAGCCACCGAGCCCGGCCTCCCTGCTGATTTTTTACCCAGCTTGGACATATGAATTTAGGTCTATTTTGGTACCTTTCATTCATTCCATTTATCTTTCTTTTCATAAGTAGGCACCACACTCTTATAATTATATATTTTTTAAAAATGTATTTCAACTTCTGATAGGGCTGCTCTTGCACTATCACTTTTGCTCACAAATTTTTCTAGCAATTCTTGCTTGTTTTTTTAATATGAGCTTTATATTTATAATAATTACCTTGTTCTCACAGACATATTCTGGTGGTATTTTATTGCAAGTATGTTAAGTGTACTAATTAATGACTATCAATATCACCATAATGCTAATTCCTCTTACCCAAGAAGATGGGTCACATTTTCATTCACCAATGACTTCTTTGGTATTGTTCAGTGGTATTTTAAACATTTCTTCATATAGATTTTGAACATTACTTATTAAATTTATTCCTGGCCAGGCACGGTGGCTCAGCCTGTAATCCCAGTGCTTTGGGAGGCCGAGGTGAGTGGATTGCCTGAGCCTGAGGATTCAAGACCCGCCCGGGCAACTTGGAGAGACCTCGTCTCTACAATAAATAAAAAAATAGCCGATGTGGTAGCGCGCACCTGTAGTTCCAGCTACTTGGAAGGCTGAGGCGGGAGGATCGCCGGAGCCCAGCAGGTCGAGGCTGCGGTGGCCGGGAGCGGCCACTGCACTCCAGTCTGGGCGACAGAGTGAGACTCCAACTCAAAAAAAAAATTATTCCTAAATGCATATTTGTTATTGCTAAATATAACAATCTTTTCTGTCATTTAAGCATTTAACTAGTTTTAGTTCGTGCATGTGAAGCTGATTATTTATGTGTATTAATTTTGTACTTAATAGCAGATTGCATCCTCTCTTTGTAATATTTTCTGCTGCTAATTTTTTTAGATTTTCCAAATATATAAGTACACTATCTGAAAATAATCATCTCTTTATCTCTTTCACTTTTTTTCTTTATTAACTAGCATGTTTGAAACAATGTTAAATATTGGTGGTTATGGTTCACACTCTTTTATCTAATTTTAATAGAAGAGATTTTTGAGTTTATTCATTAAACATGACACTTGTCTTTGAGTTTACACACACACAAAAACACACACAAGATTTTTAAATGTTAAGGAAGTATGTACTCTTATTAAATTAAGGGTTTGATAAAAAATAAATGGCAAATTTTTAAAAGATATCTTTTTAGCACCTACAGAAATGACATTTTTATATGAAAATATAATTTACTATATTCAGAAAATTTATATATAAATGTATAATATTATATATAAATAAATATATTATATATTATATAGGAAACAGGGTCTCACTCTGTCACCCAGGTTGGAGTGCAGTGGCAGGATACCAGCTCACTGTATCGTCAGCTTCCTGGGCTCAAGTGATCTTCCCATATCAGCTGTCCTTGTAGCTAGGACTATAGTCGCACACCCCTATGCCTGGTGTGCTCCATAGCATTAGCATTTTTTTTTTTTTGGTAAAGACTATGTCTCACTATGCTACCCAGACTGATCTTGAATGCTTGGGTTCAAACAGTTTTCCTGCCCCATTCTCCAAAATTATATTAAGAGATATCCCAGCTGGGCGTGGTGGCTCAGCCTGTAATCTCACGCTTTGGGAGGCTGAGGTGAGTGGATTGCCTGAGCCCGTGGGTTCGAGACCTGCCCAGGCAACTTGGCGAGACCTCATCTCTACAATAAATTAAAAAATTAGCCGGGCATGGTAGCGCGCGCCCGTAGTTCCAGCTACTTGGAAGGCTGAAGCGGAAGGATCGCCGGAGCCCAGCAGGTCGAGGCTGCGGTGGCCGGGAGCGGGTGACAGTGAGACTCCAACTCAAAAAAAAAAAAAGAGATTTCCCAGTATTAAAATATATTTGCATCCTTCAGATAAGCCAAAAATTAGTCAATCCTTTTATAATTGTCTGGTGGAATATTTTACTAGTTAGAATATATTATTTAGAATTTTGCCTCAGATTCGTCTGTAGTTATTTTTTAATTGTTGTTTTTATGGTTGGTGTTTAAAATTTGTACTTAAATAATGTGAAGGGTTATCTGCTTTTTCTTTACTCCTGAGCAGCTTAAGTAGACTTAGAATATCTGCCTAATCTTTACATTTTCTGTAGAATTTCTGTCAGTGAATTCTGTCATTATAATTTCTTTTTGGCTCTACCTTTTATTTATGATTTTTTTGTTATTGTTTTGGTGTCAGTGGGGTTTTTTGTTTTGTTTTGTTTCTTTGTTTTTGCTAACCTAGAGTATTTTGTTTAATTTTCATATCATCAATGTACTTTAACACTATTCAAAACTCAATCCTCTGTTTCTTTGAACAGTACCCATTACTTCCCTACTGAAACCATGAACCTGTCATATTCCCACTACTAAACACCTTTCCTCTTTCTCTTCCACCACTATGTTTTAGTTGAGTCTTACTTTAGCCTTTACTTCTAAAGTTTAAGAATACTTATTTCTCTATTACCTTCTTTACCAGTTTAGAAATTATTGTCTTGACCACCAGCGAGGTGTCAAAGGTATCCAAATATTTAAATCATTGTTTACCCTTTCTCCTGTTTCCTCAGAATTGGGGTTTCATCAGTGCACTCCATAGCATTAGCATTAAAGTATGCAACATTTACATCAATTTATCTATTCATAATACCCACATTGGCTTTAGTCCTCATTCATGAAATAGAATTAATTCCAATTGCCTGTGTTTCTTCTGTAGTTTATCTGCTTATTTGCTGCTTAACTGAAATTTGTCTTCAACACTTTCTTCAGAACCAGCTCAAAAGGTCTATCAGATTTCCTGAAGTTTCTTCTGCCTTTATAACTGAAAGACTCTGCCTTAGAGCAGAATTTTGGCCATAATTCCTTTACATGAGAACTTGAAAATAGTGTTCTGCTGTCTTTTAGTATCGAATGTTTATATGGAGAGGCCTAAGAGAAACCAGTAGTGTTTTTTGTATTAGTATTTTTTATTACACATGGCATAATCATTTGCAAGGATGTAAAGGGATAGTTTCTTTATTCTTGAAGTACAATAGTTTTGTTAGTATATATTTAATATGTAATGTTCCATATCAGTTTTTCCTAGACAATTTGTAGATTCAAAATTTTTATTAGTGTTTTCTTTTAAAATATCTTTAAATTCCTTATAGTTTTGTCCTTATACTATTTCTCTTATGTTTCAACAATCAAACAATTAGCACATGTAAGCTAGTTCTTCATCAAACTATAATTACTTGTTTAGATTTTAGATACTGTGAGATTCAGGGGTCTGCAATCTTCTCATCCATCTTGAGATTTCTCTTCTGATTCACGTACTATCTGTTTCAGAAATTTTCACAAGTATTTTCTTCAGCTGTAATAGTTAGACAACATATTCTAAACATCCAAAAACATCTTCTGTGGCCCAGACAAGTGAATGGTATTTTAATTGGGGATATATTCTTGGGTCACAATTCTTTCCTTTCAGTATTTTATAGATGTTATTTTGCCATTACCAAAGAAAAGAAGCGTAATGCTATTCTTAGTTCAGTTTTAAGTAGTTTTTTTTCCAGTTTGAAGCTTAAAGAATTTATTCTTGGAATGTCAGTATTTGAAACAGGTATGTCTACGTATCTTTTAATTTATTTTTTAAACTACTTTTTTTACTACCCTGTGAACCTTTTCAATCTTCAGGCTCAAAATTTTATCTCAGAGAAATGTTTCCTTATTGTTTAATTATTTTCTCTTGGAGCTGTTTATTTTATCTCTTGGGACTACTCATTTACTTGCCTGTTACATTTGCTAAAATCATTTTCAATTTCCAACATCTCTACTTTAATTATTTCCATTCCTTTGACATTTTTATTCTAAAATTGTGAAATAGATCGGGTATGAGGCCTCATGCCTATAATCTCAACACTTTGGGAGGCCGAGGCAGGAGGGTTGCTTGAGGCCAGGATCTTGAGACCAGTCTGGGCAACATAGTAAGTATCTTACCTAAATAAATAAATAAATAAACAAATAGTTGGGCATGATGGTGCGCACCTGTAGCGCCAGTTACTTAGAGGGCTGAAGTGGATGAGCCCAGCAGGACGAGGCTGCTGCAGTGAGCCATGACTGTGCCACTGCACTCCAGCCTGTGTGATAGAGTGAGACCCTGACTGAAAAATAAAATTATGAAAGATGTTTCCAGTTTGCCTATGGAATTTGGGAATGTCATGTTTGTGCTCTAATTAAGTCTCCTCTTGGATCTTGTTACTTGTTGGTTTTTCTACAGTTCTGCTTCAATGATGCGGACGTTGAGTGCTTGATTCTCCCTGGGGCGTGTTGCTCCTCTGTGGCTGCTGGCGTCTGCACCCCCCTCAGCTTTGGGTCATGGGGTCTGTTGAGAAGCATAGACCACTAATAAGCGCAGATCTGCTTCCTCTAGTGCAGACTTGCAGTGAGCACGCTTGCAAACTACTAGACTTTCTTGTGACAAACGGACGAAGCACTGTATGTACACATCTATACTGTAAACTACCCTTCTTTCAAACTGGTCCTCAAACAAAGAAACAAAAATGAGCTCCCAGGTACATCCCACTGCCTGACCCTTATTCAAGATTCCCCTGTCCTCCCTTCATGTGAGGCCAAACCCATCACCTCTGTGTAACATACCTCCTACCAGCAGGACCTTCTTTGTTCTCAGTAACTGGCACAGTAGCTGAGTCCTCAAGCAATCCTGGACAAAGAGCTTGAGAAGAAGAATGCTTGCCATTTGTGTTATCTCATGACGTCCTCACAAAAACCCTGTGAAGGGCAGGAGACACCCCCAGTTTTGTAAATGAGGACACAGAGACCCAGAATGTTGGCTATTACCCCATGTCACAGCCGTTGCTGTGGGAGGCTGTATTATGGACCTGCTCTGCTGACCTCAAAGGGGGCTCTGTGGCCACACGCTCCACTGGTCTTGCTTGTGATTGAGGACATGTTTCCAAGATAGCTCGAGAAGTAGTTTGAGGCCATGACTAAGACTGGGGCAAATCATCACTGAAGCCACGGAGTACTTTACAAAAACTATTACAGGAAACTAATTTCAAGCATAATAGAAAATGTCCAAATGTGCCAGTAAATCAAATACATCAAAACTACTGAAAAAGACCAGGGTGGACTGACAGGAAACAGTAATAAAAACTGCTGACCACCTCCTGGTTGTAGTGTCTGCAGGAGCACCCTCAGTCCCTGTGGTGCAAATAACACCTTGGCAATCCGGTGAAAAAGCAATTTGGATGTGTGGGTTAAAGTACCTTTAAAAGGCTGTTGATTAACCAGGCGTGGTAGCGCGCGCCTGTAGTTCCAGCTACTTGGAAGGCTGAGGCGGAAGGATCGCCGGAGCCCAGCAGGTCGAGTCTGCGGTGGCTGGGAGCGTGCCATTGCACTCCAGTCTGGGCGACGGAGTGAGACCCCGACTCAAAAAAAAGGACATCAACATTGTTATTGTATTTAATGGAACACAAACATACACACAATGCTTAATTTAATTTATAGACATGGTGGAAACTTACTTAACTCATAAAACTAACGTAAGAAGTTTGAGCCGGGCTTGGTGACTCAGCCTGTAATCCTGCACTTTGGGAGGCCGAGGTGAGTGAATTGCCTGAGATCGCAGGTTCGAGACCCGCCTGGGCAATTTGGCGAGACCTCATCTCTACAACAAATCAAAAAATTAGTCAGGCGTGGTAGCGCTAACCTGTAGTTCCAGTTACTCGGAAGGCTGAGGCGGAAGGACCGCCGGAGCCCAGCAGGTCGAGACTGCGGTGGCCGGGAGCGGCCACTGCACTCCAGTTGGGCGACAGACTGAGACTCCAACTCAAAAAAAAAAACAGAAGTTTGAATCACAAGAAATTTAACCTTAGTCTTGAACAATGTACAATGTTGTACTAATATTTTCTATGGTACATTAATTGTCAAAGATTCTGAATCCTGCCAAGGTTTTCTTTTTTTGTAACTGAAGCCTTTTCTTACTATTTCACAGCTGTTGTAACAAAGGCTATCATGTGACTCAAGTTTTCAGTGTCCACAAAAGGAACATAGCGTGATAGTTTTTTTTCTGTTTTTAGACAATATTGAATTTTTCTGAACTAAACATTCCTGTAGTATGTACATAACAATTGAATTTTTTATCAGTTGCTGTGTAAAGTGTTTTGAGAGGGGGGAAAAGAGTGGGACAGAAAGAAGAAAAGAGGTGATCTCAGACAAATCACTGAGTATCTTCTCTCTGTGGGAGGGGGGTGTTTATATGCATAAAAAGATGTGGACACACCCACACCCAGAAGTCTGCCACACAGCTGGTTTTGACACATTGTGAGTCCTCAGGAGTTGTATCCAGTCAGCTGATCAAAAAGCATGCTACTGCACTCCAGCCTGGGCGACAGAGTGAGACTCTAACTCAAAAAAAACCCCCAAAACAAAAAACAAAACAGACTATTGGACAGCTGGAATTTCGTTTTCTTTTTGTTCTAAAATGTTGCTTCATGAACAAGTGTCTCCGTAAACAGTTTTCTAAAGTGGTCACTGTCATTTTGAGTTGTCTTGATGACACTGTGTCAGTTAAAAGACATGCATGAGAGCTGGAGTCGCAGTGACAAAACAGGAAGAAACCAGGGATCAGCCTAGAGAAGGCATGATTTATGTTGAAGAGACCCATGAAAACTGCAGCTGGTCCACATGGATGGTTTGTGTCATTCTTTGTTGCTGAAACTTGGCTAAGACCAGTCATCATCCATCCGGGGCCAGACAAAATGTCCTAACTCCAAGCAGACAATAAAAGCAGTTCTCAAGGACACCAGAGCACGACTGAGGAAGACATTCTTCCAAGGTGATGATGCACATATCTGCACAGCCCTATGCCTCCACTTGCTGCAGGGCGTTATACTAGGCATTAGATCCCTTGGAATTTTTGGTTATCAGATCGAATTTGTATTGCTCTTTGGTAAAATTGTGTATTAGCACCTAACACCTGCTTGTAGAATGCCCTGTCTGTCTGCTTATCGAGTGTCCTGAAAATTTTTTGTCTATGAAGAAAAAAGTCTCTAGCAAGAGAGTGGACCTAAGCCTGAGAAGTCCTTCAAGCCCACCTCAGCGTCTGAGAAATGGAGAAGGTTGAGACCTCAATTTCTGCCACCGTGCTTTAGTGAAAGACCACCAGGGGCACTTGCAAGTGAGCAAGTTGGGTTCATCACTAGTTGCGGTAGAGAGGAACACACACCATACCACAGGGAATCATGGCAGCTCAGCAAGGAGTGAGAAAGAAACTATTATGTGGTTTGGGCTCCGCCCAGGCAAATTGAAGAAGGATCAAAGGAAGAGTTTGCTTCATTTTGGATCTTCCAAATGCACAGGCAAGTCAGTAGCTGGGTGTCTCCATTAATCTTACCTGTGGGGAGGGCAGACCAGATTAGTGCACCGATGAGGTTGTAACTGGCAAGGGATTGCTATCCTCCATTTTAGTCAAGAGGGAAGGATGTCTGGTATTCTGCAGGTGGCACAGCAGCCTTGCTTTTGTCTGTGCTCAGACAAAATTATGAAACGGCCTTGTTTTGCCTTGCCTTGTCATGGCCCAGAGTAACCTTGTCTGAGACTGGTGCTTATGAGATAGTCTATGTGCAAAAAGATCACAGCTTTCCAGAAATCAGGGGTTGTTTGGTTTGGCCTGATTTCCTTCCTCAAAATAATGTTTTGGGGGTAGGTAGACACAAGGAAACACTGAGCATTTCCTAAACATACTCCAGGATGGGGCGTGAATGACAATGGCGTGTGCAAGGTCCTGGGGTGGCATGTTGGGGAGGATGGCCCAGTTGGGGCGGGGATGGGGCACCACAGGCAGAGCTCAGTCGAAGAGGAATTCACTCTTTGTTTCTTTTTTTTTTTTTTGAGTTGGAGTCTCACTCTGTCACCCAGACTGGAGTGCAGTGGCCGCTCCCGGCCACCGCAGCCTCAACCTGCTGGGCTCCGGCGATCCTTCCGCCTCAGCCTTCCAAGTAGCTGGAACTACAG
>CAUYQG010147402.1:0-17793 GCA_963574415.1 Tarsius wallacei | reverse complement strand
AGTAAGGGGTGAAACAGATGAGTGTACCAACAAATGGAGAGAGAGACCTAAACTGAAACAGATATAAACAATAGACCACAGCTACAGACTACCCAACTCCCATACAAAAAAAAAAACTAAAACATACAATGATGCTAACATTCAAGCTAACCAACTGCCTTATTGCTGTGTTGTTCCTCTATGCAAAGATATGGTTTACAGAGAGGAGAGGAGAGAAGAAAAGGAAGAACAAAACAGAAAAAAGAAAAAAAACAAGAAAAAGAAAAAACAAACAAAAAAACAGTAGGAATAGAATCAAGTCATTAAACTAACAGAACCAATCAAGCATACTCTGAGACTTTTCGTTTAAGTCCAATGTCCTTTCAGCTCTGATTTCTAGCTGTCTTCTGAGGCTCGTAAATTTGTTTACAGTTACAGTCAGTTGCCCCTGACCTGCTGTGAAGGGCAGTTCGGGTCAGCAGTCAGTTCACTAGTCAAATCTGGTCTGTGTCTGTTATTTTTTTATTTTTATTTTTATTTATTTATTTATTTATTTTTTGCCCTTTTCAGTGTTGTTACCTTGAATTGCCAGCAGGTGGTGCTATCTCACCACTCCGGATTGTCTTTGTCTCAGCCACTCGCCCTTTATGGTCTTTGTCTCAGCTGCTCCCCCCCCCCCCCCCAGGGGGAGTGAGCTGGACAAGAGCCGGCTCAGAGAGCCCGGGAGAGGCTGGCAATAGGATCCTGCCTCTGGTCCACGGCCTGGCAGGACGTCATGGTGGCAGTGGAGACAGCTGTGATCTCAGCAGATCTTGCTTGCAGAAGCTTCAGGGTCTGAAGTCATGGATTGCCTCAAGCACGGGTGGGGCGATCTATAATGGCCACTACTGAGGCGGGGCAGGGGCGGCGGCTGCTCTGTCCCCAGCTTCAGGGGTTGTCCAGGCCAGCGTGATGCTTCAGCAGTGGCGACTGCCGAGCTCCGCATGAACAGCAGGCTGCCGACGATGGGATCTGCAGCCCCCTGGGAGACAGCCAGAGACCTTCTGCATTCTCCTTTGTGGAGTGTCTCATAGACCAGGCTGTCCCATCGCCATCTTGCCCCCGATCTCTTTGGAGCAATTTTTATGGGACCATAACTAATCTTAGACTTCCAGCCTCAGGAATTATGAGAAATACATTTTTGTTGTTTATAAGCCACCCAGTCAATGGGTCTTTGTTGTAGCAGCGTAAATTGACAAAGACAGGGATAGAAGAGTGATTTTTTTTTTTGAGTCAGAGTCTCATTGTCACCCAGGCTGGAGTGCAGTGGCATGCTCACAGCCACCACAGCCTCGACCTGCTGGGCTGAGGCGATTCTTCCATCTCAGCCTTCCAAGTAGCTGGAACTACAGGTGTGCACCACTACTCCCAGCTAATTTTTTTGATTTATTGTAGAGATGAAGTCTTACCAAGTTGCCCAGGCTGCTCTTGAAACCCTGGTCTCAGGCAATCCTTTCGCCTGCATCTCCCAAAATGCTGGGATTACAGACTTGAGCCACCATACTCGGCCAGTCTTATTGATTTTTTTAAATGATATTTTTGGCCTCTATACCCTGCAGTTGTGACTGTATCTTGGTGATCTGGATTCTTCTGCTGAAGTTAGAATTTTGGTGATCTTGCCTTTTCAGTTCCCTTAGGTGTGCTGTTAGGCTGCTCACTTGTGATCTTTTTGTTTTCTTGATGTATGTATGCAATGCTATGCATTTTCCTCTTAACACTGCTTTCATGACATCCCAGAGATTCCAGAATCTTTCTATTTCTGTCTTGATTTCCGTGTTGATCCATAAGTCGTTCAGCAGCATGTTGTTTAGTGTCCATCTCTCTGTGTGTTTTGAGGAGATATTGTTGGTGGTGATATTTATTTTTATTCTACTGTGATCTGGCAAAATGCATGGTATTATTTTGATCTTTTGGAATTTGTTTATGCTTGATTTATGTCCAAGAATGGACCTTGGAGCATGTTCCATGTGCTTATGAGTAGAATGTATACTCTGTGGTTGTTGTAGATGTCTATTAAGTCCATTTGATCAAGCATCAAGTTAAGGTTCCAGATCTCCTTATTGGTTTTTTGCCTTGGTGATCTATCTAGAGTTGTTAGTGGGGTATTTAGGCCGCCAACTATGATTGTGTGAGAGTCAATATCTTCTTTAGTTTATATCTTTTTAGTGGTGCATTGAGACCATTTATGTTCAGAGTTAATCATATGTATGATACTATTTCATTCATTCTACTGGTTGTTATCTAGTTGTTTTATTCATTCATTTATTTTCTCTATCATGCTGTTGTTCCATAAGGCCTGTGAGCTTCATGATTTCCAGCATTTTTCTACTGGTGTATTTCGACCTTTTTTTTCAGTATTTAGAACTCCTTTGAGTATTTCTTATAGAGACGGTCTAATGGTGACAAATTCCTTCAGTATTTGCATGTCTGATAAATACTTCAGTTATGAAACTTAGTTTTATGGGATACAAAATCCTTGACAGACTTTTTTTCTGTTTAAAGCGATTGAAGTTGGGGCCCTAATCCCTCTGGCTTGGTTTCTTCTGAGAAATGTGCTGTTAGTCTGATAGGTTTACCTTTGTAAGTTATCTGATGCTTTTAAAATTATTTTTTTCCCAGTAGGGGAACTGCTGGGTCATATGGAAGGTCAATTTCTAGTTCTTTCATAAATTGTCACACTGTCTTCCAAAGAGGTTGTACTAGTTTGCATTCCCACCAGCAGTGTAGAAGCGTTCCTTTTTCTCTGCATTCTTGCCAGCATCTGTTGTTGTTTGTTTTTGTTTTATTAACGATGGCCATTCTTACTGGGGTTAGGTGGTATCTCAGTGTGGTTTTGATTTGCATTTCATCGAAGTTGGACTGGGTAAAAAAATGTAATACATTTACACAATGGAATATTATGCAGCCATAAAGAAGGACAAACATATGGACTTCACAGCAACTTGGATGGATCTTGAGTCGATCATACTCAGTGACCTATCACAGAAACAAAGAACAGAGAACCACATGTTCACACACATAAGCGGATCTTGAACAATTATAATACTATAAGAAAGGGATTGGCAGTAGTGGGAAACTGTCAGGGGAGTGGGGTGGGATTGGCAGTTGAGGAAAACTGTTAGGGGAGTGAGAGGCACACCTCATCAACAAGGGTACCTACATAATCAGCATTTGTATACCTAACCCTGAATTGTACCCCACATCTTTATAATAATAAAAAAATTATTTTCTTTACATTAACTTTGCATAATTGATGATTATATGCCTTGGGGATGACCTTTTTACAATTAATCTTCTGGGAATTCTTTGCACTTTTTGTATCTGGATGTCTTAATCTCTGGCAAGGTCAGGGATATTTTCTTCCATTATTCCCTGAAATAAGTTTTCCAAACCTGTTGCTTTCTCTTCTTCCTCAGGAACACCTATAATTCTTTGGTTTGGACATTTTACATAATCCCACATTTCTTGAATACTTTATTCCATTCTCTTGTTTCATTTTTCTTTATTGTTGTCTGCTTGGGTTAATTCAAAAGCCTCATCTTCAAATTCTGAGATCCTTTCTTCTACTTGTTGTAGTCTACTGTTAAAACTTTCCACTGCATTTTATACTTTTTTGAATGATTCAGTTCTAGACTTTTAGTTTGTTCTTTTTTAAAGATATTTATCTTTTTGGAGTATTTTTCATCCATGTCCTGAAAAGTTTTTAAAATGTCTTTATGTTGATTTTCAATTTTCCCCTGGAGCTCATTGAGCAATTTTATAATCAACCTTTTGAATTCCATGTTTGGAATTTCAAAGATTTCATTTCAGTTAGGGCTCATTGCTGATGAGTTGGTTTCTAATTTCTTCTTGTGATTTCTTTTGTTTTATGTCTCACTGTGTTGCTTAAGCTGGTCTTAAACTCCTCGGTTCAAGCAGTTCTCCTGCTTAAGCCTCCCCAAATACTGGGATTACAGGTGTGAGCCACCGCACCCAACTTTAATTCTTTTAAATTTCTCAAGGCTTTGTTTATGGCCGAGGATACCTTGGTGAATGTTCCATGCGCACTTGAAAAGAATGTGTAATTTACTGTTGTTGGATGTATTTGTCTATAAATATCAGTTTGGTGAACATACTTGACAATGTTTTTCAAGTTTTCTATAATCTTTCTTAATTTTATATCTAATTGTTCAATCAGTAGCTGAGAGAAGAGTCTGGCAGTGTCCACCTATGATAATAGATTTTTCTGTTCTTTCATTTATGTCTGTTTTTGCTTCATATGTTTTGAAGCTCTGTTGTCAGATGCATACACATTTAGTATTTTTATTTCATCTTAGTAACTTGATACTTTTATCATTACATAATGTCACTCTTTATCTCTGGTAATATTCTTTGTTTTGAAATTTAATTTGTCTGATATTAACATAATCTCTCCAGTTTTCTTTAAAATAGCACATGCAAGTCATATATATTTTAACCTTTTACTTTTTTTCTCTATATATACTTATATTTAGCATAAGTTCTTGTAAGAATTGTATGGTTAAGTCTTATCTTTTTATGCCCCAAACAATGTGTTTAAACCACTTACATTAAATGTAATTATTGATCTGGTAGGTTTTAGTTCCATGGTTTTATTATTTGTTTTCTGATTACCCACTCTGCTTTTGTTGTTGTTCCTCTGTTTCTCCCTTTGGGACTTCTTTTGTATTATTTGAATAATTTCAATATTTTGTCTATTTGCTTTTTAAATTTTTTAGAGCAGTTTTAGGTTTACAGCAGAATTGGGCCGAAAGTACGGAGAGTTCCTATATATCTTCCGACCCACCCCCACCCCCACACACATAGCCTCTTCAACTATCAACATCCCACAGTTATAATCAAAGAACCTATACTGATAATGATGTAGGGTCCACTTCTAGTGGTGTACATTCTATGGGTTTTGGCTAATGTATTTACTATTATAGTATCATATGTAATGCTTTTATTGTCCTAAAAATCTTTCCTCTGCCTATTCATCCCTCCCTCCCTGCTAACCCTTGGCAACCAGTTATATTTTTATTGTCTTCACAGTTTTGTTTTTCCAGAATGATTATTAGAATCATATAGAATGTAGGCTTTTCATATAGGCATCTTTCACATAGCAATATGTATTTAAGGGTCGCTAATGTCTTTTCATGGCTTGATACCTCATTTTTTAGCACTGAATAATATCCCGTTGTCTGGATATACCACCGTTTAACTACTCATTCACCTATTGAAGGACATCTAGGCTGTATCCAAGATTTTGCAGATATTAATAAAGCTACCATAAACATTCTGAAGAAAGATTTTGTGTGGACATAAGTTTTCAATTCATTTGTGTAAACACCAAGGAGCACAATTGCTAGATTGTATAGTAACAGTATATTTAGTTTTATAAGAAAATGCTAATCTGTCTTCCAAAATGACTGTATAATTTTGCATTTCCACCAGCAATGAATGATTATTCCTGTTATTCCATATTCTCACCAGTATTTGTTGGTGTTAGTATTTTAGATTTTGACCAATCTAATAGAAGTGTAGTAGTATCTTATTGTTGTATTAATTTATAGTTCTCTAATTACATAGGCTTTTCATATACATGTTTTCATGTGAATATCTTCTTCAGTGAGGTCTTTGTTTAAGTCTTTGGTTCAGTCTTTTTTATAAGATTGTTTGTTTGCTTATTGTTGATTTCTCTGTATATCTTAGATATCAGTCCTTTATCAGATATATTTTTTGCAATTATGTTCTCCCAGACTATGGATTGTCTTCTCATTCTCTTGACAGTATCCTGTGCAGAACAGAAGTTTTTGGTTTTAATCAAATCCAGTTTATCAATTATTTCTTTCATGGATTGTGTCTTTGGTGTATCTAAAAAGTCATAACCATACCCAAGATCATCTAGATTTTCTCCTGTGTTGTCTTCTAGGAGTTTTATGGTTTTGCACTTTACATCTATGATCCATTTGGAGTAAATTTTTGTGAAGAGTGTTAATGTCTATGTCTAGATACGTTTTTATACATGTGGATGTCATGTTGTTCCAACACCATGTTGAAAAAGACTATTTTGTCCATTGTATTTCCTTTGTCAAAGTTATGTTGAGTATATTTATATGGGTCTATCTCTGCATTCTCTATTCTGCTCCACTGATCTAGTTGTCTATACTTTTGCCAAAACCACATTGTCTTGATTACTGTAGTATTATAGTTAGTCTTGAAGTCAGGTAGTGTCAATCCTTATTATTGAGATGACTGGGTCTTTTGTCTCTCCATATAAACCGTAGAATCAGTTTGTTAATATCTACAGAATATTTTTCTGGGATTTTGATTGGGATTGTGTGGAATCTATAGATCAAGTTTGGAAGCACTGACATCCTGATAACATTTATTATTTCTATCAATGAATGTGGAATACGTCTCTATTTACTTAGTTCTATTTCATTCTTCAAAGTTCTGTAGTTTTTCTCTTATAAATCTTATATATATTCTTAGATTTCTACCTAAGTATTTTAGTTTTGGGGTGCTAATGTAAATAACATTATGTTTTATATTGCAATTCCACTTGTTCAGTGCTGGTATATGAGAAATTGATTAGCTTTCATATATTAACGTCATATCTTACACACTTTGCTATAATAACTTATTAGTTCCAGGAAGTTTTATCCAGTTTTCTGGATAGACAATCATGTCATTTGCCAAAAAAAAGACATTTTTATTTATTTCTTCCTTCCCAATTTATACACCACTTATTTCCATTTTTTGTCTTATTGCAATAGTTGGGACTTCCAGTAAGTTGGTACAGAAGAGTGGTGGCAGGAGACATCCTTGTCTTGTATCTGATTTGAAAGGGAAGGACTCTTGTTTCTCACCAGTAAGTATGATGTTAGCTGTACATTTTGTATAAATATTCTTATCAGGTTGAGGAAATTTCCATCTACTCTGAGTTTGCTGAGTTTTTTTAGCATGGGTATTGAAGTTTGTCAAATATTTTTCTGTGTTTATTGATATGATCATGTGATTTTTTGTTCTTTAGTTTCTTTCTTTTTTTTTTTTTTTGAAAGCAGTATTTATTGAGAGTACAGAAAAGCTGCCATATCTTAGCCTGCCTCTGATGCTTACTCTGTCTCTTCAAACTATGTTTGATTCCTTTTAGTATGCTTTGTAATTTTTTCTTCATAGGGAGTTATGATACACTGCATAAAAGAACTTTGGTAAATCATCCTTTAGTTATGCGGTAAGGTGTGGAGTGGTAAGGAAGCGTTCAATAGTCTTATGGTTATGCCTCAGTGAGCCTAATTTACCTAAGAAGTGAGTCCATACCTTTGGAGTGTAAAATTTATAAGTGTTTCTCAGCCTATATACCCCCCACCTTAGATGGGACAAGATGGATAGAGTGGACTGGAGGTGGGTATTTCACTTTCTTCATGTGGAAGGGTAGAATGGGCTGAAGTTGGGTATTTCTCTCTACCCAGGTCAGTTAGGTTACAAAGAAACCCCAACAGTTTAGGCTCTGATAAAACAGGTTTTCTTTAGGGCAGACCTTCTTAAGAACAGAGTGCTCTGGCATATTTCAAAATGATTCCTTTCCCCCTCCCCTTGCCAGAAGCATGAGGGAATTTTTCTCTGATGTTCACTTATTTGCTTCTTAACTCTAGCTTTTTGTATTTTTAATGGTTTCTCTAAGGATTACAATACCTAACATTTTATAATCAAATTAGAGTTAAAATATGACTTTTATTTTATAGTTGTCTTATTGTGAGATCAATGTACATTGAAAGCTCCTTAAAATGGTAAATTAGGATCTCACCATTCATATGTATTTTATCTTAAACTTGAGAGGAATAGATAACCATTAAAATTTTTATTTATTTTTTTAAAATTTTTATTATAAAGATGTGGGTACATTTCAGGATTAGGTATATAAACACTGATCATGCAGGTACCCTTGTTGATGAGGTGTGTCCCTCCCTTCCCTAGCAATTTCCCTCAACTTCCAATCCCATTCCCCCTCCCCTGGCAGTTTCCCACTGCTGCCAATCTCTTTCTTACAGTATTATAATTGTTCAAGATCTGCTTATGAGTGAGAACATATGGTACTTTGTTCCTTGTTAAATATCCAACCAAAAAAAGAGAACTACAAGCCAATAGTCATTTATATTTACTTAGATATTTATCATTTCTTTGCCTTTCCTTGATGTCTGAAAAACCAAATCTCTTTGGTCATGACACTTTAATCCGAATATCTTCCTTTAATATTTCCTTTAGAAGAGGTCTGCTGTCATTATTCACAATAGCAAGAACATGGAACCAACCGTGCTACCCATCGAAAGAGGACTGGATAAAAATAAATGTGGTACATATATATAATGGAATATTATACAGCCATAAAGAAGGATAAAATCATGAACTTCACAGCAACCTGGATGGACTTAGAGTCTATAATACTGAGCGATCTATCACAAAAACAAAGAACTGAGTATCACATGTTCTCACTCATAAGTGGACCTTAAACAATTATTGTAATACTATAAGAAAAGGATTGGCAGTAGTGGGAAACTGTGGTGGGGCGGGGAGGCAGGACTGGCAGTAGTGGGAATCTGCTGGGGGAGGGGGGGCACCTCATCAACAAGGGTACCTGCATAGTGAGCATTTGTATACCTAACCCTGAATTGTACCCCACATCTTTAAAATAAAATAATTAGAAGTAAAAAAAAAAAAGAAGAGGTCTGCTGTCAATGCTTTCTCTTAGTCATCCATCATCTGAGAATTTTTTTATTTCATCTTCACTTCTGAAGAATATTTTATCTGAATATAGAGCTTTGGATTGACAGTCTTTTATTTTGCACTTTAAAATTTTTGTCCTGTTTGTCTTGTGTCTTCCATGGTTTTTAATAACAAAAAATTATTCAAGTTTTTGTCCCACTGTATCTAATACACTCTTTTTTACTAGCTACTTTCCAATTTTTTTAATATGTGAATTTCACTAGTTTGATTATGGCATATTTATACATGGTTTTCTCTGAATTTATCCTTTTTGAAGTTTGCTGGGCTTCTTGAACTTAGAAATGTATTCACCAAATTTGGGAAGTTTTCAACCATTATTTCTAAATACTTTTTTCTCTACTCTTTTACTCCTCACCTCTGAGAATCCTAGAACTTTTTATATTGTCTCACAGGCCCCTAAGACTTTTCAAAGATTTTTCTTCAAATTGGATAATTTTTTTTTAAATTGTACCTTCAAGTTCATTGACTTTTTCCTTTGTCATCTCCATTCTACGAATAAGCCCATCTATTGAAGTGAGTTTTTTTCAGATGTTATACTTTTCAGTTCTAAAATTTACACTTAATTCTAACTTATCATTTTCATTACCCTGCTGAGAACATCTACCTTTTCATTCATTGAAAGTGTACTTAACTTCATTTCATGGAACATAGTTAAAACATCTGCTTTAAAGTCTTTGATAATTCCAATGTTTTGGTCATCTCAGGATTGGCATGTATTAATTGGATTACCTTTTCTGTTAAAAATTGGTCATGTTTTTCTGATCTTTTTATGTTGAATTTTTTAAATTACACAATGTTATGTTGTGTGAATGCTTTATTCTGCCATAATCCTCTGAAGGATGTTATTTTCTTGTTGTCATTCTTTTAGCAGACAATCAATCCAGTTATATTCATAACACAAGTTTTGTCTTTCATTCTGTGGGCATGGTTACAATTTAAGTTCAATTTTCAAAGTCTTTCCTATGTGTCTTTGGTTCTATCTCATGCATGTATTACCCAGGGGTTAGTGTGAGACTTGGATCATAACTTATAACGGCTCCATTTTCAAAGCATTTGCTAAACTGCTTTGGGTCTGTCCCAAGTATGTGCAGTTCAGCAGTGAGCCCAAGATTGTGCAGATTTATATATAAAATTAAAGGTCCTTTTCTCTTGCATTTCCCTCTCCAGAATCCTTCCCAACTCTTTATGACCCATAGAGTCCCTTTTTCCACTTCCTCTGACCAGAAATATGGGCTTTTTATTAGGATTTTAGCTGTCCACACTACTATTCTGCCAAGTATCTCCTTGACTTTTGTTTTCTTTTCAGAGTCCTTGGGTAGTTAGTGTCTATATTCATCCATAATGTTTCATTATATTCAGGTATAGAAATAAGCTGCTAGTGGTTGTACCTTGCCATGCTATATGAGGAATTTCTAAATGACCTTTTAAGTCACTTAATCTCTCTTAGACTTAGTTTTCTTATTGTAGCATGTGAGTAATCATTCTTGTCATAGTTCACAGCATTGTTGGGACAAAAAAATGAGATAATATATATGAAACAATGATTATATATTAACTTTTCTCTTGCTTACATTCAGTATGCCTTCTAAGTAGTAGGGAAATATTCTGGAAATAATATTTTTTAAACTTGTATTTGGAAATAATTTTAGACCGTTAGAAAATTTGCAAAAATGGTACATGGAACTTACATATATCCTTCACCAGTTTCCTCTAGTGTTACTACATAACCAGAACACAATCATCAAAATCAAGAAATTAACAATTAATTTGGTTATTACTCAAATTTATAGATGTTTTTCCAATTTCAACAGTTTTTCTTTAAATGTCCTTTTTCTGTTCTAGTATCCAATCAAGGTCCCATGTTGCATTAAGTGTTGATACTCCTTAGTCTGCTTCAATCTGCAATGGTCCCTCAGGGTTTTTTCTTTTTGTCTTTAATAACCTTGACACTTTTGATGAGTACTATTTAATTATTTTGCATAATGTCTATCAATTTGAATACATTTGATATTTTCTTTTGATTAGATCAAGGTTATGAATTTCAGGCAAGAATACCACAAAGGTGATGTTTGTTATGCATCGTATCACATTATATCCATGTGAAGTTGGCATATTCTGTTATTGGAGATTTTACCCTTGATCACTTGGCAAAAGTGGTGTCTACTGGGTTTCTCCATCTCATTTATTACTTCACTCATTATTTATTGATATCAGTATGGATTCATGTATATTTATTTCATGGGTTATAATTTAATACTATCAAATTTATTTTGTTGCTCAAATGATTCTTATGTTGACCATAAGAATTCCTTCAGGTTGGCTTCTTGTCCTTTCAATATGCCTTCATCCTATTTCAAACATGTCCTTATTTTCTGGCACCACAAAGTGTGCCAGGCTAATCTTATATTTCCCCTGCCCCATTCCTGGAATCAACTACTTCTCTAAGGAGCCTGGTTCTTTTTTGGGATGTTATTCCAATGTTATTATTTTCAATGTCCTTTTTCTGTTCCAGTATCCAACCCAGTGTCCCATATTGCATTAGTTGTTGGTGTTTAGTAGTCAAGATTATGGCTTTATTTATGCTTATTGCTACTAGAATGTCATTGCTCCCAGGCTCTTTCAGTGAACAGAGCTAGAAAATATACTCATGTAAACTAATACACAGATACTCACACACACCTCTGTTTCTACATTTGTCTATCTATTTATCTATCTATATATCTATCAAAAGTATGAGTTTATAATGATACCCCGATTTCAATCTAACACCTTTGGTTCATTATAACCTTCCTGCTATCTATATTTGTAACTTCTTTCTTTGACTGTGGAAAATCTGGCTGTTATTATCTACAATTTGTGTTTTTTATCCTAGTATACACATAAATATTTTCAAAATTAATAACTCCTACCCTTGTGTAAGTACAGTATTTGTGTATAATTATTGTGAAGTAGAATCTATTTTATGAACCCTCCTAGCTCCTGATGATTGATGGCAATCTTTTTGTTGTAGATGCATCACCCCAATCTCTGCTTTCATCTTCACGTGGCATTTCTCCTTTGTCTGTCTCTTCACATCATCTGCTTCTGTGTCCAGATTTTCCTTTTTATAAGGACATAAGTCTTAATGAATTAAGGCCCAACCTAATGGCCTCATTTTAACTTGACTATCGCTATTTCCAAATAAAGTCACATCCTGAGATACTCGAGGCTGGCAATTCAACATATCTTGTTTGGAGAGACACAGTATAACCCACAGCACTCACATTAGTTCTTTCCTTTCCCACCCTGTCTCAGTTATAGTGTGATTGTTTTGGGCATTTTGAATACAGTAGTGTACATTTCTTAGTGCTTGTATTCCATTTTGAGGTCCTTCTCCACTATCACCACTATTATGACTGATTTTAACTATTTCTTTATTTTGGAAGTATGTGAAACGTTACTATGGCTTTAAAAGTCAAAGTTATTTTTTTAAAAAGGTATTGACAAGGGTTGTTCCTCTCTTATCCTTTTCTACCTTATTCTCATTTTCCCATTCTGACCACTGCTTTCACAATCACCCCATGTGGATCTCTTTTAGTTTCTGGTTTATCCTTCCTACATGTATTTTGCACAAATAAGAAAATGTGTGCAGATTTTCTCATATTTCCTTTTATTTCATGAAAGGTAAGATACTATTATTTTATACATTGCTTTCTTCACGTAGTTGTTGATCCCAAAAAATCATGCCAATTCAGTTCATAGCTTCTTCATTGTTTTTTACAGCTACATAGTGTCTGTGACAGACAGACTCTAAAGTTGCTCCATGATCTCTGCCTCCTAATGTTCTCAGCCTTGTGTAATTCCCTGTCCTTGAGTGTGAGCATGGCCTGTGACTTGCCACTAACCAATAGAATATGGCAAAGGTGATGGGATGTCACTTCCATGAGTATATTGCATAACATTATTTCTTCTTTATTGTTAGCTGACTCTCTGCATTGAGTCTCTACCTTGCTAGTGTTGATGAAAGAAGCTAGCATATGAAGAGGTTCAAGGAACTACAGGAATCTTTCAGTTGTTGAGGACAGATTACAGCTGACAGCCAGCAAGTAACTGAGTCACTCAATCCAACAATCCTTAAGGAACTGAATCCAGCCAAAAACCATATGAGGTTGGAAATCGATTCTTCCCCAGTCAAGCCTCAGATGACCTCCTGCCTTGTTCAACACTTTAATTACAGTCTTGAAAGAGACCCTAAAATAAAAGATCCAGTTAAGGTGTGCCAGAATTCCTGACCCACAGGAACTTTGAAATAATAAATACATGTTTTTTAAGCTGCCAATTGTGTGATCATTTGTTGCACAGCAACATATAACTAATATAGTACTTCATTGTTTGGATGTACTACAGTTTATTTGACAACTTTCCCATGTGTAAGCATTTAGGTTACTTTCAATATTTTGCAATTGAAAACAATGTTGCAAGGAATAATCTGTGCCTATATATTCATGTTGTTGGAGGTGTATCTTGACAGTAGATTCCTAGAAGTAATGTTGCTGAGTCAACATGTAAGTTCACAGGTAGTTTAGTTAGGTACTGTCAGATTTATCTCTAAAATAAATCTGACAGTATCAGTATCTTTATCTCTAAAAGAAATGGTATCGCAGTAATGTTTAAATTTTGCCTGTATCTAATTATGGAGCTATATAAATGAAGCATTTAAATAATTATGATTTAACATTCTTCCAATGTTTGAGGGCCATTTTAATTTCTTTTTAGAAATGAATAAATCATATTTTGAAAAATGAAAGAACAAATGTATTCAATTTATCAAAATCTCCAGAGCTCAGGATGAGGTTCAGGAATTATATTCAAGGTACCAAGAGGTTTGAATAAGCACATAGAGAGAAAGGTCTATGTGAATGAGTTGGTTAGCTCCTTAACTCTGAAACTCTATTTGAGGACCCTGGTTGTTGTTCACAATTAAATGGTAGAAGAAGAATATCTTTAGGAGGCATGCTGGCTGGAAGTAGCATACTAGTGAATGGAGTAAGACTTTTGGAGTTAATAAGATCTGAGTTTGACTCCTAAATCTGTCCCTTACTAGAAAAGTGAACTTTTTGAATTTACTAAATCTTACTGAGACTTAGTTTTTTCATCTGTAAAAAAATGGAAATAACAAAGACCTTTTCTGTTGATTGTTGTGTGGGATAAGTATGATATATAGTTCCTAGCAAACAGAAGGCTTTCCATAAATGTCAGTTTTGTCTCTTCCTCTTTTCTTTTTTTACCCTTCTCACAAATCTGAAAGAAAACAGCGATAATAAAAAAATCACAGAAATAAGTGGCAAATAATTATCCATATTCTGGACCTTTGGGAACAATCTGAATAATTTGCACTAAGATTCAAAGTAAAATATGTAAATGATAGTTTTGGTTGGAATATAATTATCTTTCTTATTGCTTCTCCAAATCTTCTATCTAAATTTCTTTAACATTTGCAACCTATGCCATACACTTAAAGCACTTAATCATTTTATTTATTTGCCTAATAAGAACTTCTTGAGGGGAGTCAGGAAGATGGCAGCTGGGTCAGCCGGACTATGTGTATCCCCGTGTGAATGAGTGAGTGTATGGAAAATTTGTGTAGGTGCTGGTGAGCAAGTGGGCATGTGAGAGGCTGACTGAGTGAGGGGTAGGGAGCTAGCGGCCAGGGCTCTCCTGGTGCAGCAGCTGGTGCCACAGTGGCTGGACTTAGACCCTAGCAATCCCGGGACACAGAAGCCAAGAGCCATTTTCTTTTTCTTTTTTCTTTTTTTAAGTCAACAAACCCTCCCTGGGAAGAAAATGCTGGGAGAGACAGTCTAAGAAGGGCTCGTGAGCGGGTGGCCAGGCCCCTGGTGCAACAGCTGGTGCTGCAACTTCTCTACTTCATCTCTGGCTCTTCCCAGGTCACAGAAGTCAAGCACCATTTTTTTTTAATGGACAGAAGTTTTCCTTTGAAAAAACAGTGGGAAAAAACTATCGCCCCAGCCTCTCCCTCACCATTGAAGCAGGAGAGAGACTGCCAGCTCCTGGCTTTGCCTCACCACTTCAGCACCTGGGCAGGGCTCTGACAGGGGTTGCAGAGAGAGTACAGGGGCAAGTTCCCACAGAAGAGGACAAGAGAGGTACCCCACTGCCATCTTGAAGGTGGGGAAGGAAAGTGCTCTGACTTGCTCACCATGGAGCAACAGACCCGATCTCTGTGACTGGCGGATCAACTACTCAAGGATTGATCGTGGCCCAGAGGGAATATCCTGAGAGCACAAACTTCAGAGGGACCTGATGAGTGCTGAGTTCCAGGCACCCCACCCCCTACCCTCATCCAGCCATGGGACAACAGGTGTTGCCAGAAAAGGACAAGGAAGAACTCCAAAGAGATCAGTGGTGAGTCCGGGACTGACCCAAACCCCCTCCACCCCAGCAATCCTCTGAAGGTCAGACCCACACAGCTGGGCCACGACTGAGAAGGACAAACCCAGGTGGAGCCTGGACGTCAGTCGTAATAGGAGAACTCCATTCCAAAATAGACCTGGGTGGGGCACCCCTGGTGATAGTACATAACTGGGGAAGGGACAATCCCATACCTCCCCGCTGGAGGAGATCTCCCTGACCATACAAGAGTGGGATGGGAGGACTGCAGCCCCACCCACCCCCACTGCCCCTCCTCCTTCCCTGCTTCATTCCCTGAGGAGAGAGTGAAAAATGTGGCACTGCAGGAGAGACCTAATTAGAGGAACAATTACAGAGCCTCCAACAAGAGGGCAGGTTTTTTGTTTTTGTTTTGTTTTTTTTAATTTTCAATTTTTGTAATTTAAAACATTTTTTTGACTGCTTGTTAGTTCATCTATTTTTTAAATATTTTTTCTCTGTGCATGAATGTGCATGTGAAGGTTTGATCTGCATCTCCCCCCCCCCCATTTTTTTCTTTTCTTTTTCTGTTTCTTTCTTCTTTCATTTGTCATTTTCTGTTTATGTGTGTATGTGAATGATTGAGTGTTCATCTTTCGATTTTGTTGTTGTTGGTTTTTGTTCTTTTGTTATTCTGGGTTTTTTTTTTATATAGTTTAAGGTGTGTGTCAATATATATGTGAGAGTTCGACCCGAATCCCTTTTTCTTTTTTAATTTTCCTCCAGTCTTTCTGTTTTTCTTCTCTGTACACTTTGTGCTAGACATGTGTCTGTGTGTTTAGTCTTCTTGAGTTGTTTTTGTTGTTGTTTGTCTTATTTCACTTTGTTGTTATTCCAGTTTGTTTTGGGGGGTGTGTGTGTGTGTTCAATTGCTTTTGCATTGTTTTCTGCTTTGCATCATCATATAGAGTGGTGGTGGGGAGTGGGTCTCAGGGAACACACAGCACAATAAGTGAAAATTTTAATTTGCAAGTAGCCTCTGATTCCTAGTGCCCCATTCCCTACTTTATTCAAATTTCAAAAACTGCAAGAGAAAGCAAAGCTTCCCAGCCACCAACTTATTTCAAAATAGAACAAATCCAGAGCCCAGATCAGGGAAGAATAGAGGACTGAGAAAACATCAAAGAGAAAGCCTCTCCCACTGACACTGAATAACAGAACTAAAGAGAAAAACAAGAGATCTGTCACAAATGAGGAAAAACCAAAGGAAGACTTCAGGCAATTTCAAGTGTACCAAAGACAAAACTCCTGAAAAATCAGACCTTGGTACCCAAACAATAAAAGTCACCAGCAACTGTCCCCAGAATATGACAGGGATTAGGGAATGGATGGAAAAAGCGAAGACTCAAGAAAGACAATATGCAACTGAAAGAACATGTAACAGAGATTTTGGCAATAAAAAATTTCATCCAGGAAATAAATAACAAGATGACAAGCATAGAAAATAGAATTAATCTAGCTGAAGAAAGAATCTCAGAACTTGAAGACCAGAACATGGAATTAACCTGATCTGTAAAAAACACAGAAAGAAGACTCAAAAAGAAAGAACAAAGCCTACAAGAGATGTGCGATTATATCAATAGGCCAAACCTATGCCTGATTGGTATCCCAGAAGAAAGGGAAATGAAGAACAACTTGGAGCACGTCTTTCAGGAGGTAATCCAAGAAAACTTTCCACTTCTCACCAGAGATGTGACCAGCCAGGCACAAGAGATACAGAGAACCACCACAAGACATCATATGAGAAGACCAACCCCTAAACACATAGTAATTTGCCTACACAAAGTAAGCACAAAAGAAAAAATCCTAAAGGCAGCAAGAGAGAAAGGCCAGACTATCTACTGGGGAAAACCAATCAGAATAGCAGCAGACCTATCAGCAGAAGCACTACAAGCAAGAAGGGACTGGAGCCCTATATTCAAAGTCCTCAAAGAAAAAGAATTTCAACTAAGAATTTCCTATTCAGCCAAGCTCAGCTTCATCAGTGATGGAGAATTAAAATCCTTGCTACACATTCAATCCCTAAGAGATTATGCAGCTTCCAGACCAGCTCTACAGAAGACACTTAAAACGGTATTAAGCACAGAAGAAAGAAAAAAAAGAATGACCACACACTTCCTAAGAGAACAACAGAGCACAGAATCAACAGAGAATACAGTGCAACAAGAAGCTTGAAAACACACACATACATTAACCCCAAAGCCAAAAGAAAACCATCAAACAAAGAAGAACCTTTATAAGAACCTCATGACAGGGATAAACAATTACATTTCAATAATCAGTCTGAATGTGAATGGACTAAATGCACCACTGAAAAGACACAGAGGGCAAACTGGATAAGAAACCATGACCCAATTATTTGTTGCATCCAGGAGACTCATCTCACCACAAGGGACACACACAGACTCAAAGTTAAAGGATGGAAAACAAGTTTCCAGGCAAATGGATCACAAAAGAAGGCAGGAGGTTGGGCTTGGTGGCTCAGCCTGTAATCCCAGCACTTTGAGAGGCTGAGGCAAGTGAATTGCCTGAGCCCGTGGGTTCGAGACCAACCTGGGCAAC